>VZQC01012887.1:165590-233690 GCA_009823505.1 Rhizomys pruinosus
GTATATCTAGTCAAGGTTTGTTTAAGAGTGTTCAGTTTTTGTCCAACCTTTCAAGGTATAGAAAAATGATAAGATACCTGTATTAAATTAAATTGGTATAAACACTCAAGCTAGTTTACTAGTGGCCTGAATAGGATTGTGAATATACAGAGTTGTTAATTTTCAGTCCTCTACTGGCTTGGACCTGACTCCCTGTTACAGGTTTGTATTAAATGGGCACAGGCAAATTGTAGGTTATCTATGGCTACTGAAAAATGTAATTTATGTTTCTTGCAAGATTTGCTATTTGATATTTCCTTTAACCTAACCAGATAATTTGGCTCAAAAGGCTAGATTCTTTCTTCCTGAACCAGCTGCATGCAGTCCACAAGAAGACAGTTTGGATTGACTTGGTAATCCTTATCAGTTTATTTCCTGTCTTCTGGTATGTGTTACAACTCCTGTCTTTCTGGGAAAACCATAAACCAGGATAAAGGGTCTGAAAAAGAAAAGGATTGTCCCCATTTGTAGTAACTGTAGTGAACAGTTTTACATTTAAAATAAGCCTGAAATTGTTTAATTCGATCTTGCGGGTTATGCCTGCTTAACGTATGGTGTTTAAGTCCCTTCTCCAATCAGTATTATACGAGGCTGCTTGAACTTTTGTCTAAGCCTTATCTAGAATATTATACAGTAATTAAAGGTGTTAGCCTGGTGTAACATAGCCTTTCTGGGTGGATAACTACCATACTTAAATGCCCATACCAATTTGGCTAAGGGACCTAAGGAACAACTTTGCTCCTTGCCCTCTGAGGTCATCCAATCCTGGGAACTACATCTGGGGGCATCTCTTGAAATGTCCTGCAATTGTGAGTCACCAGTCCTTCTAGGCAGGGAGATCTTGGAGACCCACTAACAGGACTGTAGCCAGTGTCCAGTCTGTAAAGAGGAAAAGTCTTCAAAAAGGAAAAGCCTGGTCTTGAAAGACCTGACTTTGTCCTTGTGCAGATGGGTTTTGTCCTGAGTGGATGGAATTGGCAAATGAAAAAAACCGAGAGGAGCCAGAAGTCTCTCTCCCCCTCAAAGGTCTGAGTAGTCCCCAAAGACCAGATCCTCAACTGACCTTGAGAAAAAAAAAGATGGTTAATCCGGGCTAACTGTATGGACTTATACATCCAAGAAGAAAAGTATAACCAAAAGATAAGTAATCATATTTCCTTTAAAGTCTAAAAGATTGTACCTCCAGGGCTGGAGAGCTGGCCTAGCGGTTAAGAGCACCGACCACTCTTGCAGAGGACCCAGGTTCGATCCCCAGCATCCACATGGCAGCCGAGAACCGTCTGAAACTCCAGTTCCAGGAGAAATCCAGTTCCAGGGGAATCCGACACCCTCTTCTGACCTCCGCGGCATTGCACGACACGGGTGCACAAACTTGCATGCAGACAGTACATTCATACACATACAGAAATAAATAAAATTAATAAAAAAAAATTAAAAAAAAAAGATTGTACCTCCAAACACTAGATTTTAAGTCATTTAAAGTCATATGAGATCTGTTGTTACCAAATGATAAAGTTTCCTCTTTCTCTTTAAGCAACCACGTAAGGGAAACTCACACCATGACTATTGAAGCTTCCTGGAAAGCAGATCCTGAGTCAAGACACCATAGCCAAATGCTCAATGGATGCTTCGGAACCCTTCATTGAGAAAATCTAAAGGACTTTTAAGTTGGACATTTAATTCACCCTGTTCCTTTCCTGGTTCCCTGTCTAGAAAATGTACCTAGCTACTCACACCTTCACAGGCACTGGCCAAGGATTTTGTCTCTAACTATACTTTTGGGGGTCTTTCAGATAGATCCTCTGAGCAGGTGTACCCCAGTCACCACCTTCTATACCCCTTCTCAGCATGGAAGAAGTCAGAGTGGTCCTTGCCCCAATTCCCTCTTGGCAATTGGTGTAACTTCCTCAGAGGGTAATGTGATAAGAGTAGGAGCTAAAAATTGGCTAGGCAGTTTAGGGTCAAGACCCCCGAAAGGAGCCAGTTTCTTTTTCAGCTGAGAGCTGAAGAATTCCTGGACCTGCCAGTGAACTTGTTCTTCTGGTTGCTCTATTACTAACCCTGGAACTATGTATACTGAATAGGTTAGTCACCTTTATGAGAGAAAGATTGGAGCAATTCAGCTAATGACTTTAAGGACACATTATACCCAACTTGATCCACACCACCTAAGGCAAAAACACTCCCCTGTAAGGGCTGATGATTCACTGCTCCAGGGTTGGAGCAGTTACTAGAAAAGGGGGGAATGAAGGGACAGAAAGAGGCCAGTAGAATTTTCCACTTTGCGAAATAGTTTAGCAAGTAGCAACCCCTCCCTAGGTTAGCAAATAACAGAAAACCACAGTCAGTTATAATTCCAGGAAGAACCACCCTGAGGGCCCTGGCTCCAAGCCACCTGCAGACCCAAGCATGCTGTGTATCCCCCACCTGTCACGCAGGAGACTGGGGTTCAATTCCTGCCCTGCTCTAAGTGTATAAAACCTGTATCAAAAGATTGCTCAGGGTTCACCTCTCCCCATTGGACAGGTGAACCCCGGTGCACAAGAGTAATAAACCTCTTGCTTTTGCAGCAAGTCTCGTCTCTGCNAAGTATCAATTTTTTTTTAATCATGAACTTGGAGTAGAGAGCCAGTTCCTTTTTTCAATGTAGTCTGCTCTGCTTTATGTGACTAGGTGTTACTCTGAGTTTTGCCTACTCCTTAATCCCTGAGACATTAATATGAGGAGAGCTTGAAGTGAAGGTAGTGTTATTGGCTGGAAAACATATAATCCTAGTTACTATATTGGAGCCATACAGTCGTATTTATAAATAGTATGATCTTGTCTTGTGCTTCTTCATGTACATGCTGGTCCTCGGCCACCTGCCTCAAGGTTCCTGTTAGTAATGTTTTCCCCATTGAACTGTAAGAGCAAATTAACCCTTCCTTTTCTAAGTTTGTGTCAGCTATTTTGTACTAGCAACAAGAAAAGTAAGCTTGATGAATGCTTGATTGAGAATTCAGTGCCCTAAGTGCCTTTGTCCATTGGTATATTGATATGCCATGTTACATTTGTCAACTTGTGTTTGTTGAGTAATCTTTGAACCTTGGGGACAATTCACGCTTGATAATACTATCAAGTATTATTTGGTGTGTTCGGTGAGTTTTACGCATTCTGGTTAGTATTTTGTTGAATATTCTTGCATCTTAGTTCATTAATGAGATGAGTCAATAGATAACTTTTGCAACCATGATTATAAGCTCGCTAGATAATAAACATTTACTAATACTTGCCAACCAAATATTAGCTGTTTGTTGTAGAACAAGGTCAACTATACCGTTGCTCCTCTGTTTGACTTCAAGCATATTGACCTTAAGTCCCTTATAAACATTTCTTGCCTTCGCATCCACGATTAGATGTCTGAATTATAGATGCATTTTAAATACTACAGTGTTGATCTTTTCTCTATTTAACGGCCATGAGAGAAATTTGAAACCGATTTGTTTGATGTAGTTTTTGTGTGTGTTTTTTTTGGTGTGTGTGGGGGCGGTGTTTATGTCTAGGTCCAAAGAATCGAAAGGGCAAAAATTCTCTCAATTGAAGATGTAAGGTGGATCTTGATTAATATTTCTCCATTTCTTCATGCTGGAGATGCTGTTTCAATAAAAGAATAAGTGAACCCTTGTTTTAGAGCATAGTTTCGAGAGAATTCTGAAGAGATGGTTCTCAGCTGTTCAGGTCCACTCTTGGCTTGAAAATTGGATGCCAAAAGTCAGGCTGGTTTTTTTGTTATCTGCACTCGCTGTAATGTGGCTTGAAAACACTGCAGATATTAGCCTGTAGTTATTTGTTAGGTACTTGTGTGGTTTAGTATCAGGGTGATGCTGGCCTCATGGAATGATTTGGCAGAGTTCCCTTCTTTTCATTGTTTTGAAATAGTTTGAAAAGTTATTGGTTGTTTTAAAATGTTTTAAGGCCAGTCGTTGCCTATGTATGCCAGACACTGGCCTTCTGAAACCTTAATCTCTGCTCAGCCTCTAAATGTTGTGATTTAGGCGATATGACCGACCTCATTTAGTCTCCAAAATATTTGTAAGAGATTCACAGCGGAAGCTATTATTATTCCTGGGTTTTCTTTACTGAGGAAGTTTTTGTTACTGGTTCTGATTTCGTTAGATTTTTAGTGGTCCTGCTTCAAGAAACAATTGAACAGATTAATAGATGTCTGGACACTTGTATTTTCTTCTAAGTTGCCATTTGTTGACATAGTAGACCTAAAGATCCTTTATATTTCTGTATGAATGTATTAGAATGGTCTACATATTGTGTGGTGATTAAGTCACAGTTTAAATAGTCCCTGCCATGTCTGGCTAAATTATTCTATTGGTAGGACAGTTTATGGTTCCGTTTTCACTAACACTTTCACAAAGTCTCAATTGCTAATATGCTTGAGGGCTATGAGACATATCTGAGTAAAGTAGTCCTTTGGATATAGCATGTGAACATGTACTTTTTTTCCTTCCTGAAGCCATAACCAGTTAACTTTAGGGACACTCAGCTTGGTGAAGTGTTATGGATCTCTTGAATATGGCCTGCACTGTCACTGCTTCATTTGGGGACGTGATTAGAGCTAGGTAAAGGAGTGAGGCAGACAGAAATAAGAAAGTCAGTGCTTGTCTACCGAAGTAAGTATTATTGAAGGGGCTGGAGTACTGGCTCAGCAGTTAAGACCGTTCTGGGTGCTCTTGGAAAGTACCTGGGTTTGTTTCCTAGCAACAATATGGTGGATAACAATATCTGTAGCTCTAATCAAGGGAATCCAACTTCCTGTTTATGGCCTCGATGTGGGCAGTTGAACGAATACAGGACAGTACGTTACATTGGCATGCAAGTGCAAAAACATTTATATAGCGACTTTTAAAAAATTTAAGTGATACCGAAAATATTGAAAGACATAAGAGTGGGTTTCGTAGGACTGCATCCATAAATATCCTACCTTTCACCTGGATGCCTGTAGGCTCGTTCTTCAGGGATATGAGACTATTTTTTAACAATCTAAGATCTACAGTAAATTTGGTTGCTCAAGTTCAATTTGCAAGTTGTTGACGTGAGCACATGTGCAATTTACTTTTCTTGTTCTATGTTTAAAATTTTCATTTGGGAATGGAGAGTGGCTCGTTTGGTTAAAGAGACTGATTGCTTTTTTGGAGGACCTAGGTTCATTCCCAGCACCGCACAATAGGAGCTAACAATTGTCCTTAACTTTAGTTCCAGGGGATCTGACAACCTCTTTTGGTCTCTGTGAGCATTACACCATACAGATGCACTTGTATGGAGGTAAAACACTCATATAAAATAGAAATAAAAGATAAGTAAAAATCCTTAAATATATTATGTATATTTATTTGTACATGGTAAATGTGTTACCTGAGGACAATTTCATATCTAATATATATTGCATCCTCGAACATAATTTTCCATCCCTTTCCCATCTTCTTCCCCAGTCTCATTTCTTCTTTGTTTCCCCTATCAGTTGTTTTTACTTTCATTCCGTATAACATACATGATTCTAGTACTATTCGTACAAACATGTTAGGAATCATAAGCTGGTATAAGATGACATGATAATTTATCTTTCTGGATTACCTTGATTTTAATTTAATTATCTAATTAGTTTGCATCCATGTTCTGCAATGACATACTTCAATTTTTTATTTATTTATTTATTGTATTTTTCATGTGTATTCGAGATGTTATTGCTCTTGCATGGTATGGGTCGTGCAAACCATGTCGATGCAGTGTCTGTGGAGGCAGGAAGAGGGTGTCAGATGTCCCCTGGAACTGGAGTTTAAATGATGGTCTCAGCCCACCATCGTGGGTGCTGGATTGAATCGATACCCGGTCCCTCGCCAAGAGCATTTGGCGATCTTAACTGCTAGGGCCATCTCTCCAGCCCCATAAACTTTATTCTTGGATATTGGGTTGATAGAATTCACCACTGTGTATAGTAAACTTCATTACTTTACTATTTTCCTGTTTGTGGGTCTTCCACAATTTATTTCCTACTTTCCTGTTTGTGGCGTCATTCCATTTTCTTCCACAGTGACCATGTGAAAACATGTAAGGAAACAGCAGCAACTGCAGGGACCATATTGTACAGTGTCCTGAATTTACAGAGAGAGCTTTATCTAAAAAAATATGGCCATCTTATATAGCCAGTTTGACTCATATCCCCGGGCCAAATCGTAAACATTTGCATCACTACATCCTACACAATGGCGGTGGCCAAGGAGGTCCCATTGGTTAGAATACTAGCCTAACTTAACTTCGAATTTTTCCCCACATCTCATGCCTTTAAAAATTTTATTTTATTTTCTGAGGAGGAGGTGAGCCCATGGGAGAGGACAACACAAAGGAACCTGAGCTCTGAATAGCCAGCTGCTCAGAGCTGTCTTGAGTGCCAGGAGTGGGGGTGAGGTGGGGGGAGACCTAGATTATTTAGATTTTTTTACAACTAAGGCCATATTAAATCCAAAGAACTCAAACCTATGAAGTAAACCAAATTAGGCATCAACGCAAGAAATGTAAAAGTAAGCATTCATCTATAAAAGCGCAACTTTTAGCAGGTATCTGATGTTCCCAAATGTTTGAAACCCGCGCCAAGATTCGCCATACGAGTCCAGTTGGAGAAACTTTTATGTACAGGCATGTTGATCTATTAGGAGTCCAGTCCATATTTTTATAATCTCAGCGGGAATTCCCCTAATCTTCTCAAGCCCCTTACATTCTACCATGACCCATCTTCTGCATTCGATCCCTGGGCCTTGGGGGTGCGGGAGTGGGGAATGGGGGATGAGGGGCATGAGAAGAGTTGGGTGAGGAAGCAAAAACATGCCTATTTTTTTTTTGAGGTGTCACTCTGAACTCTGGTCTGTCCAGGTTGTTTCCTTCCATGGGTTGGCTGTTTATTTAGGAATTTCTTTTTTTAAGTCTTACTAAACGAAGTCCAGCAAATAGAAAGGATAGTAAAGGTCCTATTTAACATGCCATATTGGAGTATCGGATGACTAACTTTTCTCTGTGGGCACGATCAAATTATTTAGATGGCATATTCTAATTCGTAGGTACTGAAGGCTGTTTATATCTGTATTTTTAATTATTAATATGGTTTATACCAGTTTATATGTTATTTCCTTGCAAAAGGAAGCAGGCTAATACCAATTAGCAGTTTTAGGGTAACTAGCTGCCACTAGCTGTACAGGGTTTTCCAGGCAGGCGTGGAGTGATGTAATGTAGTCTGTGCTTGACCAATAAGCACCGTGTATTTTTTCTTTCCTGATGGCCTTTTCGGACAATTATACTCTGGTATTTCAGAGACCTACTGTCCACGTTGGCAGCAGTGGTCTCGTATGTCCTTTTCCATCTCATCACCAGGTTCGTTTGACAGCAGTGGTTTAGCTGGTCTTTTATGTGTGGTCCCAGCTTTGTAGGCAATAGCCTTTGTTTGGGGGAGCCATTAGACCCCAGCCAACACTACTGGGCAGAATGACACATTGCTGGTAGTGACTAAAAGTTTTTTTCTATTAAGCAATTTGCTTACTCATAAAGCCATTAAAGATTTTTACAATAATGTCTAGCTCTCGAGTAAAATTTTTCTTTTTTACAGTTCTTTATGCCCCATAGATTAATAAAGAGCTGGCTATAACATGCCTATGAGAAGTTGTTTCCATAGCAGTTGGTAGTTTAAGGAACAATCCATTACCATCATACACTGTTTTTTCTTTTTCTAACTAAAAATGAAGAGGGCGTAAAGAAGGTCTGTTGTTTTTTTTTTCATTCAAAGCTTGAGCAACACGCTGGAAAATAAACTTCATTAGGAACATATTATTTTTATTTTAACTTTATTTTAGTATTTTATTTTTTGGTCTTTTCGAGACAGAGGTCTCTCTGTTAGCTCCAGCTGTCCTAGAAACTCACTCCTGTCGATCAGGCTGGCCTTGAAACTCACAAAGATCCCGCCTTGCCTCTGCCTCAGTTGCTAGATTAAGGTGTGTGTCACCCGCCAGCAGGACCATATTATAACAGTTGTTTTAAACAGAATTTGAGGCGATATAACTAAAGTACTGTTAAGGGAGGCTGTCTGCCAGCAGCTTCCTCCTTGAGTAAGATGGCACCTCAACCACAGGTGCCAGATGACCACTTTCACAGCCCAACCTTGAGCTACTGCTGTTCTCGGCCTTAACCGGTCTCGGAACTGTACCACTGTCTGGCCATGCTATCGTCATCTGCTGGGAGTCAGTAACCTGAGAGACAAGAAATTCCCAGGCTGACAGTCAGCCTA
The DNA here is from genome assembly GCA_009823505.1 of Rhizomys pruinosus. Classification (NCBI taxonomy): domain Eukaryota; kingdom Metazoa; phylum Chordata; class Mammalia; order Rodentia; family Spalacidae; genus Rhizomys; species Rhizomys pruinosus. Next base: position 173,950 of record VZQC01012887.1, read on the forward strand.
CAACCAATCACAATCCCACTCTACATGGTTGGTACTGATAGTCTCCAGCCAACATACTAGCATTAAACTCTACACCAGAAAGTCCTTATGGGCAATGCCTGGACCTCCCAGGGACAGATGCTTGATTAGCACTCTTCTAGTCTAATTCGCTGGCACAGACTCACCACTCACACCAGATCATGTTGATGGCACCAATACTGGACTTCAGAGGCTGGCACCTGGATATGTTCTCCCCAGCCAAATTTCCTGCTAGCAAACATTCACTAAGCCTGATGGGCTTAACATAGACCATGCATGGTAAATAAGGGATCCAGATTTTTTTTTTACTAACTAACCATTTCCCAAATGACCCCAAAACTTTATTAACCTTTTAATTACTAGAAAAACGTTATTTATCCTTATTTCAAGTGTTGAAGGAGTAACCCAATAGGTGGCAGTGTATTATCCCATTAAGATGTCCAAGAAATTTTTTTTTTCTAATAGACTAACCCATATCCTTGTTGAAATTGAATTTGTGTTGGCTGTTTTAATTATAAATCTTCATCCTAGAGAAGGAAGGGCCAAATTTCACCAACTCAGAGGCAGTTTCGTTTAACTGTTTTTTTTTTTTTTTTTTTTTTTTTTATTTTGTCTTTTTCAAGACACGGGTCTCCCTGTAGTCCCAGCTGTCCTGGAACTCACCTCTGTAGACCAGGCTGGCCCTTGAACTCACAAAGATCTGCCTGCTCGCTCTTCCATTCCCAACTACGGATTAAGACGTGCGCCAGCCTACGCCGGGCTCTTGTACTGGTTTTATAGTATTAACCATTAAAATATATTTAGAACATAAGTAATTACACATCTCCATCCATACACACACATCCATATACATACACACAAACAAAGAAAAGATTGTTAAGTTGATCTATAAGAGAGAGGAGTTATATACATTATTGTTTGATGTTCAATGAGAAACACATGAAACTTATTTTTATAATTTTGTCATAGGGTTTATCTCTTACATAATTAGAATAAATGATTCTAGTAACTCATAAACATGGCTAAGATCCATATGCCATCTCTTAGGCCATTCATTGGCTACTTGGCGTTTAATTCAACTATCCCTAAGTCTATCCTATTCTTTTCTCTATCCTTCCTCTTGGTTAACTATTCCTAGGCTTTCTTCTGCTAAGGTCTATTATTGTCCTTGTCCTCTTTGACAGAGCCAAAGAGTTAGAGAATGGTGCCGCGAAAAGGTATTTAGGTCACAGGTGTCGTTTGGTAGCCTTGGACTGATTATCTTGTTGTATTATTAAGGACTGTTGTAAATGAATAATACAGAATAATTACATTATAATAAACTCATAACCAATTAATTATTTCAATAACTCGATTAAGAAATTACTACAGTCATCATTCTACTAAGTATAAGTTCTTTATATATCATTAATAATAATAAAACAGTAACAAATTAACAACAATTATCATTAGACTGAAATTTTTATTATCAACAATCATATCAATCAATAACAATAATTAATAACTATCAATATAAGCCAACCAATAATATCAACAATATTTACATTAAATTGGAACTTTTACTACTATACAACATATTATATACAAGCCAATTAGATATTTGTTACCACCGAAAGGTATGAAACGTCCCTCTATGATTTAATCATTACCTTTGTGTTGCCAGTGTGAACTCTAGGCCTGTGGGAGTGTAGGAATTAAAAGTATGAGCATGCATTCACTCACACATAATACAGTTGTACAGGTGGGCTTTACTAAGGAGAACAATAAGAAACAGTTTTTTTCTTACTTTTCATTTTAATAATCTTACATCCAAAATATCAATTTCATGCTGTTAAGAGGGTTTTTTAATCGTTATTATAAAACAATTATCAGAGGAAAGTTGTCTTTTGAAACTCCAGGGCCTTAAACTTTCCTAGAAATTACTCTGTGTTCTGGCATGTGGTGCATCACCTTTATTCTCAGACATCGTCGAGAAGAGGCAGGTAGATCTCTGGCGACGTTCCAAAGCAGGCCTGGTCTTTCTACTGAGTGAGCTCCTGGCCAGCTTGGGACTGAAGGGACAGCCTGTCTCAAAAATACCATAAATAAAAAAAAAACAAACAAAAAAATCCTGTTTTTTGTTTTGCTCCAAAATGCTACAAATTAAAAAAAAGAAAATCAAAATGTGTTCCTTTAGCCAAATTCTAAAGGACAGTTTAAAATTAAATTTAGGCATGATTTATAGATAAATTATTATTAAGAACACTATGTGCTCAGTTCCATGGCTGGTACACATGCAGCAGGCTGGCAGGTGGCACCAGAGCCAAAGCCATGGGTAATCAGGAATCTGTGGGAGAAAAAGTCTTAAGGTTGAAACACATTTAAAAGACCAAATGAAAAAAAGTATCAAGTAACCAATTTAATTTTAATGTGCACATATTTTACTCAAAAGACCGTACTATGGTACTTGGGGTTAAGTAAAATATTACATCTTAGTTAAGCATGCTGAGATGGATTTGAATTACTCTAGAATAAAGGCTAACTGAACCCCAATTTTTGATCCACAAATAGCTGGCATCTGAGAGTGAATGGAAGAATAGATTAGGTTTAGTAGGAAGAGTCAGAGATTTAGAAATAGTTTACCCACAAGCTATCAAGAAGCCTAAGAGAGAAAAAAAACTTTATCTAAAAGTATGGTTTTTTGTATACACCAGAATTTAGAAAAAGCTATTAAGTTGCCATGAGCTTAAAATTATCTCGAAAAAGTCATGGAGATTAAAGATAGTTACCCTAGAAACCCACAAAGAGAAAGCTTTTATATATATATATATAATAATATATATATATATATATATGCATATATATAATTAAAGACCCTCAATTGAGCTTACCCTTGAGACAACCCCCAAGTGAGAGAGATTTTTTTTTTTTTTTTTTTTTTGGTATTTTTGAGACAGGGTCTCCCTTTAGTCCCAGCTGGCCTGGAGCTCACTCAGTAGACCAGGCTGGCTTTGAACTCGCAGAGATCTACCTGCCTCTGTCTCACGAGTGCTGGGAATAAAGGTGTGCACCACCATGCCAGACACAGAGAGATTTCTATGGAAGTTTACAGGCCCTGGAGTTCTAACAAAGGACACTTTCTCTGATAAATTGTTTTTTAATAACTATTAGTAAAACCCTCTTTAACAGCATCAATTGATATTTTGATTAAATTTAAATGAAAATTAAGAAAAAACTGTTTTATGTTTCTCTTTAAGCCCACCTTACAACTGTATGTATGTGTGAGTGAATGCATGCTCATACTTTTAATTCCTACACTCCCACAGGCCTAGAGTCAACTGTAAACAAAGGTAAATAGATTCAAATCATAAAGACTGTTTATACCTTTTGGTGTTAACAAATTCTAATTGGTTTTATATAAATTTTGTTATGTATTAAATTCAATTTAATGATAAATTATTGTTGATTATTATTGGTGATTATTATTGATAGTTATAATTATTGTTATTATTGATTAGTTACTGATAATAATAATAATTCAGTCTAATGATAAATTGTTGTTAGTTGTTACTGTTAGTTATTATTATTGATGATTATACTTAAAAATGATGACTGTAGTAGTTCTTAATGATTATTGATAATAATTAATAATGGTTATGATTATAATTATAATTGTTATGATTGTTATTGATAATTATTATTATTATTCAAACAGTCCTTAATAATAACACAAGATAAATCAGTCCAAGACTACAAACGACTGTGACCTAAATACTTTTGGGCACCATTCCTAACCTTTGGCTCTGTAAAGAGGACAAGGACAATTAGACTTAGCAGAAGAACAGCCTAGGAATAGTTAACCAGTAGGGACAGGATAGGGAAAAGAATAGGAATAGACTTTAGGGATAGTTAATTAAAGCCAAGTAGCCAGGAATGGGCCTAAGAGATGGCATATGGATCTTAGCTGTTTTGTGTGTTACTACGACATTTATTCTAATTATGTAAGAGATAACCCTATGACAAATTATAAAATAATTTCATGTGTTTTTCATTGAACATCAAACAATAATGTATATAACTCCTCTCTCTTATAGATCAACTTAACAATCTTTTCTTTGTTATGTGTGTATGTATGGATGTGTGTGTATGGATGTGTGTACTTATGTTCTAAATATATTTTTAATGTTAATACTATAAAACCAGTAAAGAGCCNCCAGTAAAGAACTGCCTCTGAGTTGAAATTTGGCCCTTCCTTCTCTAGATGCAGATTTATAATTAAACAGCCAACACATAATTCAATTTCAACAAGGGTTATGGGTTAGTTGTCTATTAGAAATAATAAAAATTTTATTGGACATCTTAATGGGTATACACTGCCACCTACTGGTTACACTCCTTCAACACTTGAAATAAAGATAAAATAGGTTTTCATAGTATTAAAAGCGTTAATAAAGTTTTGGGTCTTTGGGAATATGGGTTAGTTAAAAAAAAAATCTGGATCCATTATTTTCCATGCATGTCTATGTTAAGCCCATCAGGCTTAAGTGATGTTTGCTAGCAGAATGTGGCTGGGGGAAAACCAATCCAGTGCCAGCCTGTGAAGTCCATTATCGGTGCCATCAGCACAATAACTGGTGTGTGGTCAGTCTGTGCCAGCGGAATTAGACTGAAGAGTGCTAATCAAGCATCTGTCTGGGAGTCCAGCAGTGCCCATAAGGTACTTTCTGGTGTAGATTTAATGCTAGTATGTTGGATGGAGACTAATCAGGTTACCAACCTGTAGAGTAGATTGTGATTGGGTGTAGGCTGACTGTCAGCCTGGAATTCTTGTCTTCAGAGTTACTGACTCCCAGGCAGATAGGATAGCATGACCAGATTAAGGACCTGAGAGGGACAGTAGTTACTCAGGTTGGGCTGTGAAAGTGGTCATCTGGCACCTGTGGTTGAGGTGCCATTTTACTCAAGGAGGAAGCTGCTGGCAGCAGCCTCCCTTAACAGGACTTAGTTATATCGCTCTAAATTCTGTTTAAAACAACTGTTTATAATATGTCCTGCTGGGCGTGGTGACACACACCTTTAATACTAGCACTTGGGAGGCAGAGGCAGGGGGATCTTTGTGAGTTCAAGGCCAGCCTGATCTACAGAGTGAGTTCTAGGACAGCTGGAGCTACAGGGAGACCCTGTCTCGAAAAGACCAAAAAATAAAATATAAAATAAAGTAAAATAAAATAATATGTCCTAATGAAGTTTATTTTCCAGGTGTTGCTAAGCTTTGATATAAAAAAAAAAACAACCTTTTTACCTCTCTTCTTTTTATAGAAAAAGAAAACACATTATGATGGTAATGGAGTTGTTCCTTAACTACCAACTGCTATGGTAACAATTTCTCATAGGACATATATAGTCACTCTTTAGTTAACTAATGGGCATAAGAACTGTAAAAGAAAATTTTACTCAGAGCTAGACATTATTGTAAAATCTTTAATGGCTTTATAGTTAAGCAAAATTGTTAATAGAAAAAAGTTTTAGTACTACCAATGGGTCATTCTGCCAAGGAGTGTTGGCTGAGGGCTAATGGCTCCCCCAAACAAAGGCTATTTGCCTACAAGCTGGGACACACATAAAAACCAGCATAAGACCCTGCTGTCAAAGACCTGGTGTGAGAATGGAAAGGACATAGAGACCACTGCTGCAAGTGGACAGTAGGTCTCTGAAATGCCAGAGTATATTGTCAAAGGCCACTAGAAAGAAAAAATACAGGTCTTATTGAGTCAAGCAAGACTCATTACTACTCCACACCTGTCTGAAAGATCCTGTACAGCTAGTGGCAGCTAGTTACCCTAAATCTAATTGGCTATTAGCCTGCTCCTTTGGAAGAATAACATATAACTGGTATTAAACCTTTAATAATTAAAAACAGTATAAAACAGCCTTAGTACCTAGATTAATATGCCATCTAAATATTTGTATCTGTGCCCACAGAGTAACTTGTCATGATACTCAATGGCATTTAAATGACTTTACTATCTTTCTATTTGTGCTTGTTAGTAAGACTAAAAAAGAAATTCCTAAATAAACCACCAACCCGTGGAAGGAAACAACCTGGACAGACCAGAGTTCAGAGTGACACCTCAAAGAAAAATAGACTGTTTTGCTTCTCACCCACTTCTGCCCCTCATCCCCCATTCCCCACTCCCGCACCCCCAAGGCCCAGGGATCAGATGCAGAAGATGGGGCATGGTAGAATGTAAGGGCTGAGAAGATAGGGGTAATTCCTGAGATTATAAAAAATATGGACTGGACTCTTATTTGATCAACATGTTTGTGCATACAAACTTCTCCAATTGGACTATGGGAATCTTGGGTTGTTCAAAATTTGGGCATAGATACTTGCTAATTGGTTTTATATGAATGTTACTTACATTCTTTGCTTATGCCTAATTGGTTTACTTCATGGTTGAGTTTTGGATATTAATTGGCCTTAGTGTAAAAAATCAAAATCTCAGGTCTCCCCCCACCCACCACCCACCTCCTGGCACTCAAGACAGGCTTGAGCAGCTGGCTATTCAAAGCTCAGGTTCCTTTGTGTTGTTAGCCTCTCCCATGGGCTCACCTCCTCCTCAGAAAATAAAATAAAATTTAAAGGATGAGATGTGGGAAAATTCAGTTAAGTTAGGCTAGTATTCTAACCAATGGGACCTCCCTGGCCACGCCCATTGTGTAGGATGTAGTGATGCAAATGTTTACGATTTGGCCCGGGGATATGAGTCAAACTGGCTATATAAGATGGCCATTTTTTTAATAAAGCTCTCTCTGTATTCAGACACTGTACAATATGTGTCCGAGTGCTGTGTTTTCCCGTACATATTTTCTACATGGCTCACTGTGGGAATAAATGGAATGACCCACAAACAGGAGTGGAAATAAATGGGAAGACCCACAAACAGAAATATAAAGTAAATGAAGTTTATATACACAGTGGAATTTCTTCAACCATCAAGAATAAAGTTATGGGGGCTGGAGAGATGGCCTAGCAGTTAAGAATGCCAACTGCTCTTGCAGAGGACCCGGGTTCGATCTCCAGCACCCACATGGTGGCTGAGGACCATCATTAACTCTAGTTCCAGGGGAATCTGACACCCTCTTCTGACCTCCACAGCACTGCACGACATGGGTGCACGAACCTACATGCAGACAGTACATTCATACACATAAAAAAATAAATAAATAAATAAAATAAAAGAATGAAGTTATGTCATTTGCAGAAAATGGATGCAACTATAGATAATTAAATAAATCAAGGTAATCTCAGAAAGATAAATATCATGTATCTTATACCACTTATGATTCCTAAATTTTGTAGACATATATAGAATCATGTATGTATATACGGTATGAAAGTAGAAACAAACTGACTAGGGGAACAAAGAAGATTAATGGAGATGGGAAGAAGAGGGAAAGGGATGGAAGAAATATGTTCAGGATGCAATATATATTAATATGAAAATGTCCTCAGGTAACACATTACCATGTACAAAGAATATACATAATGATATTTTTAAGGTATTTTATTATTTTTATTCTATGTATATGAGTGTATTGCCTGTATATGTATAAATTCACCTGTGTCATCCAATGCCCAAGGTCAAAAAAGGGTGCTGGATACCCCTGGAACTAAAGTTAAGGACAATTGTTAGCTCCATGTGGGTGCTGGGAATTGAACCTAGGTCCTCTACAAAAGCAATCAGTCCTCTTAACCAAAGAGCCATCTCTCCATCCCCATAATGAAAATTTTAAAACTAGAAAGAAAATAAATGCACATGTGCTACTAACAACTTGCAAATTGAATTGAGCACCAAATTATATGTGATCCTAGATTGTTAAAAAAGTCTCTCCCTGAAGAACAAGGCCTACAGGCATCCAGGTGAAAGGTAGGATATTTATGGATGCAGTCCTACGAAACCCACTCTTATGTCTTTCAATATTTTCGGTATCACTTAAATTTTTTAAATCTATATAAATGTTTTGCCTGCATGCATGTAACGTGTACCTGTATTGTTCAATGCCCACTGAGGCCAGAACAGGACATTGGATTCCCTGGGATTAGAGCTACAGATAGTTGTTATCCACCATATGGTTGCTAGGAACCAAACCCAGGACTTTCCCAAGAGCACCCAGAGGTCTTAACTGCTGAGCCATACCCCAGCCCCTCAGTATTACTTTTATTGGTAACAAGACTGACTTTCTTATTTGTGTCTGCCTGACTCCTTTACCTAGCTCTAATCACGTCCCCAAATGAAGCAGTGACAGTGCAGGCCATATTCAAGAGATCCATAACACTTCACCAAGCTGAGTGTCCCTAAAGTTAACTGGTTATGGCTTCAGGAAGGAAAAAAAGTACATGTTCACATGCTATATCCAAAGGACTACTTTACTCAGATATGTCTCATAGCCCTCAAGCATATTAGCAATTGAGACTTTGTGAAAGTGTTAGTGAAAACGGAACCATAAACTGTCCTACCAATAGAATAATTTAGCCAGACATGGCAGGGACTATTTAAACTGTGACTTAATCACCACAAATATGTAGACATTCTAACTGATTCTACAGAAATATAAAGGATCTTTAGGTCTACTATGTCAACAAATGGCAACTTAGAAGAAATAAGTAAGTGTCCTGACATCTATAATCTGTCAATGTTACTTGAGCAGACCACTAAAAATCTAAGAAATAGAACCAGTAACAAAACTCTCCTAGTAAAGAAAAACCCAGAATATAATGGCTTCCCTGTGAACTCTACAAATATTTGGAGACTAAATGAGGTGGTATATGCCTATAATCACAACATTTAGGAGGCTGAAGCAGGAAGATAAGGTGTTCAAGGCCAGTGTTGGCTACATAGCAAGACTTGGCTTCAAAACATTTTAAAACAACCAATAACTTTTCAAACTATTTCAAAACAATGAAAAGAAGGGAACTCTGCCAAATCCATTCTAGGAGGCCAGCATCACCCTGATACTAAACCACACAAGTACCTAACAAATAACTACAGGCTAATATCTGCAGTGTTTTCAAGCCACATTACAGCTATGCAATAAAAAAGACAACCTGACCCTTAGCATCCATTTTAAGGCCAAGAGCAGACTTGAACTGCTGAATTCCTGTTCCTTGAGATTTCTCTTAGAATTCTGCTCTCGAACAAGGGCTTTGTTTATTCTTTATTGAAACAGCATCTCCAGCATGAAATAGAGAATTTAATCAGATCCACCTTAATCTTATGAGAGAATTTTGCCCTTTGATTCTTGGACCTAGAATAAAACACACACCCCCCACAAAAAAAAAACACACACACAAAACTACAAACAAATGGTTTTCAATTTCTCTCATTGCTTAAAATGAGAAAAATCACACTGTAGTGATTTAACATGCATCTATACATTCATACATTATCTTGGATGGAAGGCAAGGAAATGTTTTAAGGGATTAAGGTCATATGCTGAAGTCAAAAGAGGAGCACACGGTTAAGTGACCTTGTTTACATTACAAACAGTAATATTTGGTTGCAAGTTTAGGTAAATGTTTTTATCTAGAGTATAATCATGTTGCAAAAGTTATTATGACAATGCTATTGATGAACTAGATGCAAATTCTCAATAAAATACTAACAAGGTAAATCCAGAAACACACCAAATAATACTTGATAGTATTATCAAGCGTGAATTGTCCCCAAGGTTCAAAGATTACTCAACAAACACAAGTTGACAAATGTAACATGGCATATCAATATACCAATGGACAAAGACCATGGGATAATCTCAATAAGCATATCACTTACTTTTCTTGTTGCTAGTACAAAATAGCTGACACAAACTTAGAAAAGGAAGGGTTTATTCTGGCTCACAGTTCAAGGGTGGAAAAATTATAACAGGAACTTGAGGCAGGTGGCCAGACAGCATGTACAGTAAGAAGCAGAGAGAGATGCATATATACTGAATTATAACACTGTGCTCCATAAGTACAAATATTATATGTTTTCCAGCCAATAACACTACCTTCACTTCAAGCTCTCCTCATATTAATGTCTCAGGGATTAAGGAGTAGGCAAAACTCAGAGTAACACCTAGTCACATAAAGCAGAGCAGACTACATTGAAAAAAGGAACTGGCTCTCTACTCCAAGTTATGATTTAAAAAAAAAATTGATACTTATGCTAACCTGGTGAGGGCTTATGGACAGCAGCTCAGACAAAAGCACACCAAGAATCTGGACTTAAGTTCATGACTAAAAACGGGATGAGGAGGAACTTTGCAAAGAACACTTCTGAAGGATTCTGCTGGTACACTTGTTGATAGGACTATTTTCTTGCCAAAGCTACATATACCCACCCATAGGTGGTGTCTGTATCACAAAATGCCATCAAAGTATATCAGGTTACTCAGTCAAAATCAGCAGGGTTTTTGTTTTGTTTCTTTCTGATTCAGGTTTCTTGCTGCAACCAAAACCAATTAGTCACCTACTCAACATCCACTCTTCTTTTTCATGAATAATTTGATTCCAAGTAGTGCCGCATACAAATAAATGGCTGCATTTATCCTCTCCTGTTACTGTCAACAGTGGGCCTTTACAGAAGTCTCCTTAGAACAGATGGTTGGCATAGGCCTTCCACTTTCTACCTCCTTGCTGGGACATCTATGCTATGTCTGGAACCCTACTAACCATTTTGGACCATAGGACAACTTTGAAGATTAAAGCCATTCCTGCTATGGATGGAGGAGAAGTGAGAAAGAGGATGTGCCTTCGATGTCAGTTGAGAGCTGCTGACCAACCTGATGTGTCTCTCTTCAGTTTTCCATTATGAAGAATAAAAACTACAATTTCATCTTGCTGAATACTGATCTGTGATCCTAGTGATTGGTTTATGTTTATAATTGATGCACTGGCTATCTGAATTACCAAACTATCTGATTATTGTTCCATACCTGATTCTTTTGGGGATACACAAACAAGCCATAATAGTTGTGGTTGTGGGAAATTTTAGTTAAGAGGTGTAACATTCTAAACCAATGGGACCTCCCTGGCCACACCCATGGAGTGGGATGTAGTGACAAAAAGGTTTAGGTTTTGGCCCTGGGAGTTAAGTCATGCTGTCTCTGTAAACCAGACATTTTGGAATAAAGCTCCCTCTGTATTCGGACCTTAACATGCAACCATGTGGTGTGCTTTCCTGCACATGTTTTCCACATGGATCATCCTGGGAATAAATGGGACAACCTACAAATGGCAACCAGGCTAGAGGAAAACTTGACAAATTAGGTATGCGAAACTCTAAATCTTGCCTTTTTCTTCTGTCTCTTCTCTCTCTCCTAATATCTATCTTTTGCCATGGAGTCTTCTCTCCTGCTGGTTTCAGTGGATGGGAGGGTGATCTGGGAACATGTGGCTTTGTACACATGGAGGAAAACTGTCCGGGTCTGGTTTGGCTCAGAGAGAGTATCCTATTCCCTCCAGGCACGTGCCTCCTGGCTTGGTCACTCTTGCAGGCTATAAAAGCCAGTGCCTTCAAGGCTGAGTTTAATATCAAGGCTTAGTAGCCATGCTTGGCCTTGGAATTATTTTTCATAATATTACAGGTCTAAAATAAAACTTTGTGGTTTTAATTTCCAAAGAAAAAAACTTGACTTCATCCCCTACTATGAGGAACCAGTTTCTCAGGGTCATTACCAGCTTAACTCCTTCATATGTAAATTTTCTCCAGGTAGCTCTATGGCTCAGCCAAGGCTAGAGCCCACTTCTTTCTTATGCAAATTAAGGTCTTTCACAGGAACCATCCTACCAAGAGCAGTTTTTTTTTTTTTTTTTTTTTTTTTTTATTTCTGTATGTGTATGAATGTACTGCCTGCATGCAAGTTTGTGCACCCGTGTCGTGCAACGCCGCGGAGGTCAGAAGAGGGTGTCGGATTCCCCTGGAACTGGAGTTCTCCTGGAATTGGAGTTTCAGACGGTTCTCAGCCGCCATGTGGGTGCTGGGGATCGAACCCGGGTCCTCTGTAAGAGTGGTCGGCGCTCTTAACCGCTAGGCCATCTCTCCAGTCCCCCAAGAGCAGTTTTAAAAAAGGGAACAACCTTTTTCCAGATAATTTTAAGCCATGGCCATTTAATACCTTTCTCTTAAATTTTGTATACAAAATCTGTTTTTAGATAAAAGTGTATTGCTCTCTTATCTTCTTGTGGGTTTTTTGGTAACTATTTCTAAATCTAACTCTTCCTACCTAAACCTGCTGGCTATTTGTGGATCCAAAATTGGGGTTCAGCTAGCTGTATCACTTAAGTAATCCAAATCCATTTCAGCATACTTAACTTAAAATGTAATATTTTTACTTAATCCCCGTGTATCCTAGATATCTTTTGAGAAAAATATGTGCACAATTAAAATTAACTGTTTGATTTAATTTTATTTTGATCTTTTTAAATGTGTTTCTCCTTAAAATTTTCTCCCACAAAATTCCTGATTACATGTGGTTTGTGCTCTGGCACCACCAGCCTGCCTGCTGTGCGCATACCAGCCATGGAACTGAGCACATGATGTCTTAACAACAATTTATCTAAATCATGCCCTTTAAATTTTGACTTAAAGCACCACAGTTTTTTAATTTCAGCATTTTGGAGACAAAGCAGATGGATTTCTAGGAGAGTTTACAGGCCCTGGAGTTCTAACAAAAGATACTCTGATGAATTTTTTTTAAGAATTATTAGTAAAAGCCTCTTTAACAACATGAATTGATATTTTGATTCAATTTAAATGAAAAATTTTTTTGAAAAAATTGTTTTATGTTTCTTTAAGCGCATCTTCAAACTGTGTGTATGTGTGAGTGAATGCAAGTTCCTGCTTTTAATTCATTATAATCCTACAGGTTTAAATCTAATTAGGAGCCAACTGTAAACAAAGATAGATTCAACTCATAAAGACTGGTTTTTTTATACCTCTTAGAGTTAACAATTTTTAATTGGGTTTATAGTATGCATAATATTCAGTTTAATGATAAATTATTGCTGATTATTGTTGGTAATTGTTATTAATAATTATAATTATTTTTATTGAATATAATTACTAATAATAATTCATAAGACTTCAGTCTAATAATAAATTGTTCATTGTTGTTAGGTATTATTATTGACAGTTATTATTCATAATAATTATTAATGGTGATGATTGTAACTAATAATGGTTGATAATTATTGATAATTGATAATAATACTTATAATTATTGTGATTGTTGTTGTGATTATGGATAATTATTATTCTTCCAAAATCCTTAATAATAAGACAAGATAAGTCAATCCAAGACTACAAACAACTTTGATCTGTCTACTTTGGGGCACCCTCCTCAACCTTTGGATTTTTTTTATTATTTTTTTTTATTTTTTATGTGTATGAGTGTACTGTCTGGATGTAGGTTGGTGCACCTGTGTCATGCAATGCCACAGAAGTCAGAAGAGGGCATTGGATTCTCCTGGAACTGGAGTTAAGATGGTCCTTAGCTGCCAAGTGGGTGCTGGGAATCAAACCTGGGTCCTCTGCAAGAGCAGTCTGTGCGGTGCTCTTAACCACTGAGCCGTCTCTGCAGCCCTCAACCTTTGGATTTGTAAATAGTATAGGGACAGTTAGACTTAGTGTTGGGACAGCCTAGGGATAGTTAACCAGTAGGGACAGGATAGGAAAAGAATAGGAGTAGACTTTAGGGATGGTTCCTTGAAGCCAAGTGGTTGCGAATGGGCCTAACAGGTGGCATATGCATCTCAGCTGTTTTGTATGCTACTAGGACATTTATTCTAATTATGTAAAAATAACCCTATGACAAATTATAAAAAATTTCATGTTTTTCATTGAACATCAAACAATAATGTGACTTTCCTCTCTTGCAGGTCAACCTAACAACCTTTCTTTATTATGTATGTGTATATATGTGTATTTGTGCACACACACGTGTGTATGGATGTGTGTACTTGTGTTCTAAGTATATTTTAATGTTAACAGCTATAATACCAGTAAAAACACTGCCTCTGAGTTGGAACGTGGCCCTTCCTTCTCAAGACGCAGAATTATATTAAACAGCCAACATATAATTCAGTTTCAACAAAGGTTATGTGTTGTCTATTAAAAATAATAAAAATTTATTGAACATCTTAATGGATCTACACTGCCACCTACTGGTTACACCCTTTCAAATCTGAAACAAAGATAAAACCTGGTTTTCTTGGTATTAAAATGTTAGTAAATGTTTGGATCTTTGGGAATATGAAAAAAAAAAGAAAGAAAAATACTGTAAATTCTCATTAACATCATTACGGAATTCCTGACCACCATTTTTTTTTAATTATTGCATGTATACAGGCCAAGGAAGGCCTTCATTTCATTCACGTGGCCAGTGGGTTGGAAAAAGATTCCAGTGCAGACCACCAATCTGGGTAGTTGGTGTTGTGAGTGGACATAGGCTGAAGATAGGCCTACAGCCATCATCCTGAAATTCCTGTCCAGGGTTCAGCAGTCTCTGGACAGGTGGGAAATCACGGCCAAGAATGGGAAATGTGTCTTGTTGTCCCAGGCTAAGGACCTGAGTTGGAAGCACCTCTCAGGTTGGGTTATGGAAGTAGCTGACTGACCTCTGCACTGAGGGGTCAGTTCCCCACAGTGTCTGCAAAGTAGACACTGTGTTCCCCTTCCCTTAGCAGGACCATGCTGTACCTGCTCATGGCAAAGGAAGCTTCCTAGAAGCTCCCACGAAAGAAAACAAATTATGATGGTAATGGAATTGTTCCTTAACTACAAAATAACTAACTGCTATGGTAACAATTTCTCATGGGGCATATATAGCCAGTCTTTAATTAACTAATGGGCATAAGAACTGTAAAAGAAAATTACATTAAGAGCTAGATATTGAAAAATGTTTAAAGCAGGTTTTTCTTGCCAGGCATGGAGAAGGCATCTCCAAGAGCTTGGAGGAAGATGGTCATTAAAATCCACTCTGTAAGGTTTGCAGTTTAAAATGGTATATTTAAAAATAACATATATTTATATAGAGAGGTATTTAAGTAGAGATTTATACAGAAATACAAAATAAACAATATAAGTTAATGGACTTGATTTCTCTGAAGTCATAGTCTAGTCATATAGTTTTAAAGAACAAAGTGTATATTTGGTCGAAATTTATTTGGCAGGTATTCAACTTTGCCCAAGCTTTGTCTATATATTATAGGGTATTTTAAGACTTAGTAAAAAATCTCCATATTAGTTAAATTTAGTCGAAAGTTTTAATAAAAATAGTAATACATTTAAACTAATTGAGAATATAAAATGTTAATTGTTTTATTTATAATTTGTATTGAATTTCCAACAATAACTTTGGGGTTAAAGTACACAAATGGTCTCTCTATTTTTCTGTGTTGTACAGTATCACCTTGTAACATTTTCTTTTACCTGTAGGATAACTGAACTAAAGGAATTAAGTTTACTTCCCAAATAAATAGCATACAGTCAATGATAAACAGTCTGGGTGAATTTAGTGAAAACTTACACCTTGGTTCCTGTTTATTGGTATGTGTAATACAACAAACTGCCTTTTAAACATCTATAAGTCAAAATATAAAAATGTAAAAAACAAAAAGAGGGACGTGATGGAGTACTCCCTCTGGGATACAAATAGAAAATTCTGTATTCCAAACCTTTTGATAAGTTTTCAATTTTGAAATCTTAAAACTAACAATAGGAAAAGATTTGTATGTTCCCACAGGTAAAAACACCAACTTAAATGCCTGAAAATGTAGGACATTGGGTTGTGCAGGATGGACCAAGAAATACCAGCAGAGAAGCTGGCCCATCTGAACATTAAAAGGAAGGAAAACCTCAGAGTGCCTGAGTCGCAGACACCAAGCATCTCTCTGAATTCTATTTAAAATAACTGTTTAAAATGTGTCCCAATGAAGTTTACCTTCCAGATGCTGCAAACTTTTAATATGAGAAACCTTCCTACCTCTCCCTTTTATAGAAAAAAGAAAAACATGATGGTAATGAAGTCATTCCCTAGTTGTAAATGAGAACCAACTGTTACAGTAGTAATTTCTCATAGAACAGGTATAACTGCTTTCTTTACTTGACTAATAGACATAAGAACTGTGAAAAAAATTCTCCATTCAAAGCCAAATATAATAGTAGAGTCTTTGAAAGCTGTGTAATTAAACAAATTATATTAATACAGGAGAGCTCTGTTATCAGTAATGTGTTATTCTATCAAGGAAATGTTGGCTAGGGAATCCAAGCCCCAAAACGGTAAAGGCTTTTTGCCTATGAGCTGAGATATCTGCAAGAAAAGTGGCGGTTAGGCCCTGCTGCTGAAGACTTGGTGTAAGCATGGGAAAGATGTATTGAGACACACTTGCAAGTGTACAGTTGCCCTCTGAAATGCCAGAGAGTGTTACCAAAGGCCACTAAAGCAATGAAACAAAATATTGGTCTCCTTGAGTCAAGCAAGACTCCTCCATCAGTATCAGCTACACCTCAACTGCCTGGAGATATTATGCAGCCAGTGGCAGCCATATGTCCATATATCCCAAATCTAATTGGCTATGAGCTCTCTCCTTGTAGGAATAACTCATGGCTGATGCCATAAGCTTATGTCTTCTAGTGGTTAGGAGATGTTATAAGCCACAATAAGAACTTGTCACCCTTTACAGAAAAGCCACAGTTCATGGATTAGCATACCATCTAAAACATCTGTGTCTACACCCACAACTTAGCTTGCCATAATAATTAGTACTGTTTAAGTGCCTGCACATCTAATTGCTTGTGCTTTGTTAGTAGGATTAAAAAGGTACCCCTGGATAAATTGTCAACCCATGAAGGGAAACAACCTGAACAGACTAGAGTCCAAAATGACATCTCCAGAGAAAGTAGACTGTTCTGCTTCTCACCCACTTGTGCCTCTTTCCCAAAGCCTAGGGAACAACCTGTGGAAGAGGAGGCATGATAGAATGTAAGGGCTGTGGAGATTGGGGTGAACTGTGAAACTACAGCAATACAGACTGGACTCTTATTTGATCAACATGCTTGTGCATACAGGCTTCTCCAACTGGACTATGGGAACCTCAGATTGTTCAAAATTTGGACATAAATACTTGCTAATTGGTTTTACATGGATGTTACTTTCATTGATTACTCTTGATAGTTGGTTCACTTCATGGTTGGGTTTTTTTGGATATTAGCATAAAAATAAAGTTTCAGGTCTGACCTGCCCCCCACTGCCTAGCACTCAAAACAGGCTTGAGCAGCTGGCTATTCAAAACCCAGGTTCCTTTGTGTTGTTAGCCTCTCCCATGGGCTCACCTGCCTCTCAGAAAAAATAATAATAAAATTTAAAGGGAGAGATGTGGGAAAATTTAGTTAAGATGATTAGCATTCTAAACCAATGGGACCTCCCTGGCCACACCCATGGGGTGGGATGTAGTGACAAAAAGGTTTAGGCTTTGGCCCTGGGTGTTGAGTCATGCTGTCTATATAAACCAGATACTTTGGAATAAAGCTCTCACTGTATTTGGTCCTTAGCATGCGTCCATGTGGTGTGCTTTCCTGCGTATGTTTTCCACATGGATCATCCTGGGAATAAATGAGACACCCCACATGTGGTGACTTGGTTCACAAAAGCAAAAATTAGGTCACAATAATAAGATCAATTTGAATCCACTTAGAGGAGAAGTAGAACATCTGATTTGAAATCAGGGCTGTGCTGAAACACTCAGATCAGATGAGTTCGAGCATGACCTGATTTTCTACTTCATCAGAAAAAAAGGCAAGTTCAGGTACTGAGTGATGCTCTCTTCCAACCAGAAACTCCAGCTGAGGTCCTAATCTCTAAAATTAATTGCACCTGTGCTTCTCACCCTTCACCCAGGAAGTATTATTAGCACTTTATCCTATCCTTGGTTCTATATATTTAATATCTTTATTACCTAAGCCCTCTATGCCTGTTTCCTCATAAAAGGATAATAACACTAACCTTTCCTCGAAGCTGTGTTGTGATGAGCTGTTTAATTAATGTTTACAAAGTAATTAATGAGCTGTAGATGAAAGATGCTAAAGAAGCATTAGGCAGTGCCATTCCTCTGACTCATCAGCTACCCTTATTAGTTATGCAAAATGAAAGCTTCCTTGCTACAGCTAAAATAGTTATGGATGCACATTAGGTCAAATACACACCCACGAATCACATACATGCATATGCTACATTTACAAATCAAATTCCCAACTCTCCTTGGGAGAGCAGGATGCTTTGTTACCATAAGTATTTGAATCCCTTAACACTTAAAATACAAATAAATAAAACTTTTTAAATTATTAAAAGGACAAAAATTAGAGATGAGGGAGGGGATGGAGAGGGGAGGAGATCTGAATATGATCAGAACATATTGTATGAAATTGTAGAATCAATTAAAAATGATGATAAATATATACTGATTAGAAATGTACAGTAATGGTCAAAGCAATGTATCTTTTATTTTTTTTAATTAATTAATTTATTTATTTTTAACAAATCTAGACCCGTGATCCCGCCCATTCCCCCACCCCACCAGAGCTCATGCATTCTGCCAAACATGCTTTTCATCTCTTAGTCTTTCTCAATATTCTCCATGGGGAAGTTGACTGTTTTGAGCAGAAGTTCACTGTTTCAGTCAGTTCTTTGATGCAGTCCTTTCTGTTGTTGTTGTTGTTGTTGTTGTTGTTGTTGTTGTTGTTGTTTCCAATATGCATTACGCCCAACTGCTTTGGACAAAAGCTCAGGGGGCCCTACACAAGAAATACTTACAACTGAGTAATTGGCACTAGCATCCACAGATGAGGGATACCATTCATCGTTGTTTTTCTGGGACTGTGTTACTTCACTCAGCATGATTTGTCCCTAGCCTCCAGCCATTTGCCGTGCAACGCTCGGGATGTTGTCATTTCCTTACGCTGCATAGAACGTCCTTGTGTAGATTACCGACATTTTCTCTACCACTCATCAGTATTTAGGGGCATTTGAGGTTGGTCCCTCCGTTGCTATTGTGAAAGAGAGCTGCAATAAACATGCCTCATGTATTGTATCTCTTGTGGTGGTGTAAGTCTTGAGGGTGAAACATGCCGGGAGTGGTATGGCTGGGTCGGGTGGCAAGTTTATCCAATCTTATCCAAGGTTCTTCTACAACCTGCTTTGCCATAGTGGCTGTAATGAGTTTAATGTTTCCCACCACAAGTGGGTGAGTGTTTCCCCTTTCCCCACAAACCTCTCTCAGCATTGGTATCATTGTTTTTTGTCCTTGATCTACCAGTCTTATTGGAGTAGAGATGGATATCTTAAAGTGTTTTCATTTGCATTGCCTTAATTAGTAGTGATGTGAGCAGTTCTTGAGGGTTTCCTCAGACATCTCTAATTCCTCCGGTGAACGATTCTGGATCAGTTCTTTGCCCATCTATTGAGGCGGGTCATTTGTTTTTCTTTTTTGCTTTGTTTTTTGGAGTATTTATATATCTGGAAAATAATGCTGTGTCAGATGTTCTTGTGCGTGAAGGTTTCCTCACCTCTGTGGGATTTCTCTCCACTCCTTGATTGTTTCTTTTGATGTACAGAAGCTTTTGAGTTGGATGAATCCCATTTTGTTCAATTGTCGACCTTATTTCGTGTGCAGCTGGCCTGTCTGATTTAGGAAGTCTTTTCCGACGCCTATGTCGTGTATCTGCTGCAAATTTTCTGCCATCACCTCAGAAGTTTGGGGGTCATCACGTTGAGGTCTTAATCCATCTGGAGTTGACTTTTTGTATCAGGGCGAGAGGAGGGGTTTAATTTCATTCTTCTATCTAGGGTGATCCAGTTTTGCTCAACACCCATTCTTGTGAAGATGTCTCTTTTTCCATTGTTTTTGCTTCTTTGCTCTTGGCCCTTGTCAATATGAGATGGCCTGAAATTGTATGTGCTCGAATTGGATCTTCAATTTTGTTCCATTGGTCAACAGGTCTGTTTTTTGGTGCAGTACCCAGGCTGTGTTTTATGACTAATAGCCCTGTAGTTGTTGAAGTCGGTATAAGAACCCCCTGTGTAGCTCTTTTCACTCAGGGTTGTTTGGGCTATTGTGGGTCTTTGTTTTCCCAAATGAATTTAAGACATTTGTTTCCAAGGCTGTGAAAAAACTCTTGGGGGTTATTTGATTGGTATTGGATTAATCTATACAAGAGTTTTGGTAAAATGTACATTTTTTTACAATGTTAATTTTCCCCATCCATGAGCATGGTAGGTGTTCTTTTTCCATCTTCCTGAGGCATTCTTCAAATTCTTCTTTAAGGGTGTTAAAAGTTTTGTTTGTAAGAGGTCTTGTTGGTGTCGTTTGGTTAGGTTTTGAGTTCCTAGGTATTTTAAAATGTTTTTTGAGGCATTGTGTGGTGTGTGTGCAAGGGTGATCTTTCTTGAATCTTTCTCCAGTTGCCTTGTTGTTGTATAAAGAAGACCGATTATTTTTAAGTTAATTTTGTATCCCTGCCACTTTGCTGAAGCTGTGAATCAGTTTCTAGAGTTTTTCTGGTGGGAGTTTTTTAGCATCCCTTAATAAGCACATAGATATCAGCAAATAGGGGTAGTTTGACTTCGTCTTTTCCTAATTGGTACTCCTTTAATTCTTTCTTTTCCTTGCCTTATTGCTCTAGCCAAGTGTTTCAAGCACTTATCTTGAAGAGGAGTGGTGATGGAGGGCAGCCTTGCCGAGTTCCTCCACCTTTAAAGGGATGTTTCCTGTCAGGTTCCCCATTTAGATGATATTGGCTTGTGGTTTTCCTGTATATATGGCTTGATTACATTGAGGAAATATCCCTCCAATCCAATGCCTTCTAGGACTTTAAGCATGAAGGGATGCTGGATTTTTGTCGAAGAGGCTTTTTCAGCATCAATGAGATGATGGGTGTGGTTTTTGTCTTTGATTCCATTTTATGTGGCTTGATGACATTTTATTATTTTCTATGGTTTAACCCTCCCTGCTCTCCTGGTAGAATCCAACATGTGTCATCGGATGGATGATCTTTTGTGTAGGGCGTATGCGATATATTGCCAGTATCAGGCTGTTTAGCAATTTTGCATCTGTGTGTCATGGAGGGAGATGGGTCTATAATCTCCTTTTTTAGTTGGAGCTTTGCCTGGTTTTGGTAAAAAGTGATGCTGGCGTTCATCGAAGGCAATTTGGGAGAATTCCCTCTGATTGTATACTTCTAAACAGTTCAGTAATAAATGGTTTGGTCTTTTGAAATGTTTTATAGAATGTCTGCCATGAAACCGTCTGGGGCCTGGGCTTTGTTTTTTAGTTGGGGAGGCTTCTTATACATCCTCTATTCTTTTCATAGTATGGTCTGTTTAAGAGCTGCCTGCTACGAGCTCTTCTTGCTGAGCTTGGTGATTCCACAGGATTTCAGATATTTGCATTTTCTTCTAGGTTATTCAAACTTGGTAGAATATCAGGTTCTTTAATAGTTCCCAATATATTTTCTTATCATTTCCATGTCCGTTGGTGTCTATTGCCCCTTTTGGATCACAGTTAGTAGTGTGGGTTGGAGTTGGTTCCTTCTTTTCTTTTTGTTCACTGGGCTGAGAGAGTCTCGGTCTATTATTGTTCTTCTTTCCACGCCACCAACTTTTCTTCTGCTTTTTTTTTGTTTTTTTATTTTATTTTTTTCTTTTTTTTTTATTTTTTCTTGTTTCCTGCTATGATTTTTTGTTCTTTCTTCTGTCTGTTGCTTTAGAGGGTTCATCTGTTAGTTGCCTTCCAGTGCTTTTGATAGTCTTGTATTGATCATTCACTTGTGCCTCTTCTGTTTTTTTCTAATGTAGGGCACCCAGGGCTATAAACTGCCCGTCTTAGGACTGCTTTTCAGGTAATCCCATAGGTTTTGTTTGGTGTTTGTATGTGTCATTGGTCATTTTCAGAATTCCAGTGAAGTTTTTATTTCTGTTCTTTATCTCTTCATTGACCCATTCATTATTCAAGAGTGTTGTTGTTTGGTCTCCATGTGTTTCTTGTAGGTCTGAGGGCTTGTCCGGGGTTGATGTTGAGCTTTATATGCACTGTGGTCTGACAGATGCATGAATTTATTTCAATCTTTTTGTAGTTGTAGAGGTTTCTTCTGCTGTCCTCAGTATGTGATCGATTTTGAGAAGTGTTCCCGTGGGGTGCTTGAGTAGAAAGTGTAATTCTCTTGGGGTATTAGGATGGAATGTTCGGTAGAGGGCTATAGGGTCCATTGGTGTAGCATATCGTTCAGTTCAGAATGTCTCTCTGTTTTTTTTGTACCTGTTGACCTATCCAAAGGATCAGGGGTATTGAATCTCCCATAGGAGTTGTACGGGGTTAGTCGTGACTTTGTGGGTCCTAGGAGAATGTCCTTTGAGTAAAGTTTGGTTGAGTACCTGAATGTTGGGGCATATATGTCAAATTTGGTGAATCTTCTTGGTGGATTGTTCCTTTGCTGAATAGTGTAAGAGCCTCTATTGGTCTCTTTATTTTTGTTGCTTTGAAGTCTATTTTATATCCGATATTAAAATAGGAACACCTGCTTTCTTTTTGGTACCATGTTTTTGGAATATTTGTTTTTCTCCCTTCACTTTAAGGTGGTGCCTGTCCTTGAAGGTAAGATGTTTTTCTTGTAGACAGCATATGTGGAGTTCTGTTTCCTATCCCTAATCCATGTCCCCAGTCGATGTCTTTGATTGGGGAATTTAGGTATCCATTAATATTTAAGGGTTCTGACTGATAGGTTGTGTTGCTTCTTTGCCATTACTAAAAATCCATCCCTGTGGTTTTGATTTTTAGGTTTCTACTTTCTGCAGTTATGCTTTTATTGAGTTTCTTTCTAGGTGCCTGGGGGTGGGTCTCCTTCTTCTGTTCGTTGATGCTTCAAGTATTCTCTGAAGGGTTGGTTTTCCGGACATGTAGTCGTTCAAGTTGTTTATGTCATGGAAGATTTTGCTCTCCCCTTCCAATTGAAGAATTTGACATTTTGCTGGGTAATAGTAACCTGGTTGGCATCCATTGTTCCCCTTTAACACTGGGAATCTTTGCTCCATGTTCTGTCTTGCCTCCATAGTTTGTGTTGCATGTCAGTTGTAATTTCTGTAAGGTTTCCCTGATATGTCACTTGTTTTTTTTCTCTCATTTTTTAAATTAAAAAAAATTTTTGTCTTTGTTTTGGGGGTATACATTTTAAGTATGATGTGGCATGGAGAATGTCTTTTCTGATCTTGTGCTGTTTGTTTGGAGGTCTATGTGCTTCTTTTAGTGGTATTGGTTTGGTTTGTCCTTTTTTAGTTTACGGAAGTTTTCATCTATTATTTGTTGAAGATCTGATCAATACCAGTCTCTTGGAATTCTTCTCCTCCCTCTATTCCGTATATTGGAGGTTGTGACTTTTTCATAGTGTTCCGACAGCGTCCTGGGTGTTTCCATTTTTGTGTATTTTTTAAAAGTGTTTTTTCAAAATCTTTGTGTTCCCGATTGAGGTTGTTTTAGTTGTTTTTGCTAGTGGTTATCTTCCAGGGGGTCTGACTGAATAATTCTTGTTCGTTCTCTGCGATGCTTCCTCCAGTTCTGCTTCTGAGGCGTTTTTCATTCCTTTTCCTCTTGAATGAATGAGTGTTTGATTGCCTTTTTACAGTTCCTCTTCTGATTTCTTTAGTATGTCCACTGCTTTTTGGCAGCTTCTTCCATCCCTTGTGTAGCTCTTTTTGTTTGCTGGGTGGTTTTCCTTTCTTTATCTTTTTCACAGCATGGATCTTTTCAGTGTTTTCTACTTCCTTCCAGAGCTTGGTCTTCTCTCTCTCTGTCTTTCTTGAGTTCCTCATTCTCGTTTCTTAGTTCTTGAATTTGTTCTTTATGATCTTGTAGTTTCTTAAATATGTTCCCAATTGTGTTTTCTGATATCTGTGTCCTGGGGCTCAGCCACGAGGCATCCCAATGCAGGGGTCTTCCATAGGGTTTTTAGAGCTTGGTGCAGGGTTATCCTTCCCCTTTCCAGTGTAGTCTTCTTCGTGATCCTGGCATATGGCTTCTCCTTGCCTGTATTCTAATTCCAATGTGAGTCCTAAATGCCGCTGTCACTGTGTTGAAGGCTTGCTTTTGCTTGGCCGCCTTCAGATGCTTCTGTCATAATTCAGTTGGGCGCCGGGTGGGGTGGGGGTGTGCTCTTCAGCCCGCACCCCAGTACCTTCCGCTGGGCTCAGGAGATCTCATGATCTCAAGAGTCACACAGTCACTTTAATACACAGGCTGGCTTTCCCCTCTGCCTGGGATAATCTCCGCCCCCCACAGCCACAAATCCAACTCAAGCAAAAGACCACACCTTCAATCCCACAGTGGAGGACAACTCCAACCTCACAGCCACCAAAGGCCAATCAAGCAAAGACAGCAGGACCAATCGTATCACACCAATCAGGCCCGCTGAGGTACCCAGTCCTACCGTCTCCCCTCTTCCTTCCGCTGGCTCAGGAGATCTCCGCAATGTATCTTTTATAAAAGCATGAAGTTCTTTACACCTAAATAGATGAAGGTTCACTCTAGAGTGATATGAAACTCTATACAACTTGAGAAAAAGAAATTTTACTTTATTCTTTTTGTCATTGAAACTACAATGACATGAATTTCATAAGAAAGTAAAACAGGGCCTGGGTGTGGTGCTGGCATATGCCTTTAAGTACCAGTAACTCAGGGAGGCGAGCATGGTGGATCTCTATGAGTTTTCAAGGCCAGCCGTGGTCTACATAGGAAGTTTCAGGCCATCTAGAGATACAGACGACATATTCTCAATTCAAAAAAAAAAAAGAAGAAAATCGAAAAGAAAGAAAAAAAAAGAAAAGAGAAAAGAATTTATGAACAGGAATTGGAGAGACCTCTGTAATTAAGAACACTGGCTGCTCTTCCAGGGGACCCAGGTTTTTTCCTAGCACTCACATGGCAGTAATCAACTGTCATAACTGCCGTGTCAAGGGAATCCAACACCCTCTTTCGGCCTCTGTGGGCACTGCCGAACAACTTGGTGCGCTTACTTATGCTAGAAATACACTCATACCAACAAAAAGAAAAGTAAATGTAAAAAAGAAAACTAAGAATTAAAACAATTAACTGATATACTCAGTACCAAAAATCCTACTTTAGCTAATGTTTTGTGAGTTTCTTTGTGGCCCATGATAAAGTGCATGCTGCTTTACATACAATGACCTTCAACTGAGTGCATAACTACAATAAATATTAAAATTTTATGCATTTCCAAACCTTGGAACCATGTATACTATATATTCTGGAATATAAAATTAAAGTATCATTTTATGGAATAACAGAGCACTTTTCAAGCGTGAAGGGCTCTATGTTCTCAACCCCCTTCCTATGTAGCAGAAACCAGAAAATTAAGGACTTTACTGCTACAATTAGTTACAATAAGTTCACGCTACCCATTCATAAGTTATCCCAAGTGTATAGTTCAAGACAAGTAAATAGTCTTAGAGAGAAATATCACACACACACACACACACACACACACACACACACACACTACTATGCAGTCAAAAACCAGACTCTAGCAGTTTGGAAAGGCATGCCAACTTGATTCTTTATTATACCATAACAGGTCATTACACTGGTGGTCTAGGAAAGTATAGACTCAAATCAGTTTCATCCCCTAAATTACAAAGTTAATATCCTCTTGACTTGAAGGTAAAGGCTATTACTAAAACTCATTTATCTCTTACAAAAAAGCAACAAACAAAAACTGAGCACTGTATTATAGGGTGGAAGGGATTACTTTTGAGGGAGGGGGTGTTGAGACACAGTCTCACCATGCAGAACAGGCTGGCCTAGAACTTGTGATTCTCTCGTCTCAGCCTCTGGCATATTAATTATAAGTGTGCACCACTAAGTCCAGCTACCTAGGGAAAGGACTTTTTTTTTTATTTCTGTATGTGTATGAATGTACTGCCTACATGCAGTTTGTGCAACCGTAGTACAATGTCCACGGAGGGTCAGAAGAGGGTGTCGGATTCCCCTGGAACTGGAGTTCTCCTGGAATTGGAGTTTCAGACGGTTCTCAGCCACCATGTGAGTGCTGGGGATCGAACCCAGGTCCTCTATAAGAGCGGTCGGCGCTCTTAACTGCTAGGCCATCTCTCCAGCCCTGAGAAGACTTTTACAGCTCAATGGATTGCATTCCCTTAACTAGTCCAGATGTCAAAACAACATCCAAAACATCCAAGTGTTGGAATTATTTCATCACCATTTTCTGCTACATCTGATAATCACTGTTCTCTGATAATCTCTCTCTCTCTCTCTCTCTGTCTCTCTCTCTCTCTGCTCTTCTTTCTCTAAATATATTGTGACATTACAACCTGTGTGTTTTCATATTATGTGACTTAAAATGGGAAGAATCCCCAGCCAGTATATAACTGAAATCTGCACCCCCCCACACACACACATTATGCTTTTGAATTCTAAAACTCTTACCTTACACTTCCCTGGTTCTGTTGAATTCTCCACTTATCTCTTATGCAGCTCCTGGCTTTACTACATATTGATTCTACATCTCTGTCATTTTCTCCCAAACACTAACCTTGTAATAGCCAATCACAATTTAGATATGGTTCTACATCTTATGGAAGCTTCAATGATAACATAGAGTAAGATTTAAATGTAAGGGCTGAGAGATGGCTCAGTGGGTAAAAGCCTTTGCCACACAAGCCTGATGATCTGAATTCAATCCCTGGAACCTACGTAAAAAGCTGAATGAAATGGCACAAAATTTGTCATTCCAGCGCTCATGTTGGTGAGTTGGGAGATGGAGACCGGAGGTTCTGCCAGAAGCTGTGGACTAGATAGCCCAGAATGCATAGCCCAGCTGCAGGAACAACAGGAGAGATGACCTCAAAGACATGTGGAGGAAGAAAATGATTCCAGAAGAGTCCTGTGATCTCCATACACACATCATGGCATGCATGTGCATACAGACACACACACACTTTAAAAAAGTGACTTAGAGCTGTGTGTGGTGGTGCGCGCCTTTGATCCCAGCACTTGGGAGGCAGAGGCAGGTGGATCTCTGTGAGTTCAAGGCCAGCCTGGTCTACACAGTGAGTTCCAGGACAGCTGGAGCTACAGGGAGACCCTGTCTCAAAAAGACCAAGAAAAAAAAAAAAAAAAAAAAACACAAAAAAAAAAAAAAAAAAAAGAAAAGAAAAAAGAAAGAAAGAAAGAAAGAAAGAAAAAACAAGTGATTTAGAAATGAATTCAGTATTTCCACTGCTCTAAAAATATAGTTTCCACCTTTCAATGTTTTTCTAATGTTCATATATCTTACAGTCAGTGTGTACATGTATTATATTTTCCTGAAAAGCTTTTATCAAATTGACACTGTATACTGTTAGATAGACAGATGATTATCGGGGATGGAAATCACTGAGGATGGGTTCCTCCCCTCATGGTCAACTTTGGCCAAACCCCATGTCCTATTTCTCCAGCAAATCTAGAAAAGGAAACCTCTCCTTAAGATTTAAATTACCATATGAAGATGTGCCGGTATCTGGGCTTTGTTGAGACCTCCATATCAAAAGAATAGAACCTAAAGTCTATGGCCATGGGTAGAAACCCCAAACATTGCATACTAGTGTTGTCTCCTTTTCAGAGGAAATCCTGCTGCAAGAAATCTCATTTATCTGAAGACATGCTAAGAAGAGGGGAGAATTAAACATCCATGGGATATTTATCCTTCCCAGAAACCCCTCTCGGTGCAGACACTTGGAGAGCTGCCATTAGGCAGCATCGCAGAACCTGTCTGTCTGCTTTTCTGATTCATAACTCAGAAACATAACTTCCTTTTCCATCTTTCTCTTTTTCTTTCAGCTACTGGCCAAAAGCCCAAGAATGCTTTCCCTGTCAATAGATTTTCTCATTCTCTCGATGAAGCGGCCCCCACACCCACACTACTTCCTTCAGCCACAAGGCTGATTGCCAACCTCCATTGCCAAAGGCATGGCAGTCTCTCTACCCTTTCTCCACCTCCCTCCTCCAGGCAGCTTCAAAGGTCTAGAGCTTGCCCGCCAAGCCATTTTTCTCTCACACTCTAATAGATTGCCCACAAACTTCCTTTGGAGTCTGTTTTTAAATTCCTTTATTTATAAGACTACAACCCCCCCCCAAAAAAAAAGAAACCTGTTTCTGCGGTAACATGTAACACTGTATCCATTGTATCCATCATTCCGGTTCTCATTATCCCACCTCCCAGTTTCTCTGTTCCTAGGCTCCCTCTAGACTGCTCCTTCAAAACTCATAAAACATCTTGCTTTGTTTCTCTTTTTGCCACTTTCTAGACTACCCAAAATATCCTCTGACTTTTTCCCACTATACTATGATCCATCAAGGTGACTGGCTGAACAGTTTTCTTTTTGAAGAATTTTCTCATTACATTTTGCATATACATCCCTTCCTCTGTTTTTTTTTAATTAACTTTCTACTACGAAGAATTCTCCAGAACTTGTAATGAGTATTCTCTAGTTACATTCTTCTCTTGAACTTATTCAGTTCAGCAGTAAAAACTCTCATTTCACTTTTTATCTCTCTCATATGCTGGATTTTACATTTCTATTCTGAAAGACATTCTTATCAGCATTTTACCACAAACACTTCAAATTCAGCACATAAAGAGCAATAAAGGACTTTTGTGAGGCTCACGTAGTATGTGGATTATTAGCACATGCTACAAATTACAAAGGCTTATCTTAGCAAGAAGAGTGGGATCCAGGTGTGAAGGACACCAGGATCTGAGTCCACAGGATGCTTCACCAGCTGCTTCTAGAGTCTCAGAACAGGGCCTGCGAGGAGAGGGTTGGAGATCAATAATTTGAAGGTAAGATTTAAGATCGGACTGAATTCAAAGCCGTGACATCCAAAGCTAAAGGCATCATCTTCCTCAAAGTCATTCCGCTCTTGATGTTCTCAATTCTGTTAAAACCACTCCACAATTGTCCTAAGCACACAATTTCAAAACTTTTTTGATTATGCTATCTTTCTTATGTTCCTTCAATTCTCTAGTCTTCCTATTTGAACTCTTAAATATCTTATTGTTCCCATTTTGATTCCACTAGCTTCAATCTCCATGATCTTCTAATTAGATGTTATAATGGGCTCCTAATATATCTCTTTATTCTCAGGGCTTTTTTCATCTACTCTAATTCTTCCCATATACTGCTACCAATAGGTAGCTTTCATACAACACAACACTGACCACATCATTTCCCTGTAAAGTCTTGTAAGCCTCTTTATTACTTCCTTAGTGACTTCCCCACTGCAAAGCTGAGAGTAAGTTCTCAGCTGTGGTGTCACTCAGCTAGCCAGAAGCATTTGATAATGATCTCTAACTAGACGTTTACAATTGGTCTTCTACTCCAATCCTTACCCAGGAATCTGTTCTGCAAATAATCATAGAGATTGGTCCCTATTCTGATCAAATCTTCCAGTAGCTTCTTCCATCTCACTGAAGGTAAAATTCAAAATGTTTCTTACAGTGGTCTACAAGGCACCACAAAATATGGCTATCAGCTCTCTGACTTCATCCTCTAGGATAACCCTCATCTCTTCAACCCTGCTCTACCCCCCCTCCCAGTCATCTTGCTTTTGCCCAAGGACAGCAAGCAGGCTCCCACCTCCCTGGTTTTGCAATAGCAGTTCTCTTTACTCTCAGAGCTGCCAGGCTCCCTCCCCACCTCTCTTATTCAAATGTCGTTTCAAGTATCACTGTATTAAAAAGACGTCTGTCCAGTCTATTAAAATAACATTCCCCCAGCCTACCATAACATACCATCATTTGAAATATCTGAGTTTTTTTCAGTATTACCTTTTATTATCTCTTGCTTCCAGTTAATGAATAGATAAGTCTCACAGAATAAACTTCTCTGTAGAAATCATATGCTAACCCAGAGAAACTCGACCTGTGCACCAAGGATCCAGGAGACTATGGGGAGACATAAAGGAGTCCATGAATCAACGTCATTCCAATTAATCTCTATAAGCTAATAAACCTCTACCACATAGCTGTTACTTAAAAATACGTACATGCTTGTACTCATAAATTATCACCTATTGCTAAAAAATGGAAAAAAAAATTTTTAAAAGAGGGCAGGACAGTTATGGAAGAGTGCAGAATTGGGGATGGGGTGGGGTGGGATGGGGGAAGGGAAGGGGAAATATGCCTGAACTGAATTGGAAAATGATGTATGAAATACACAAAGCATAAAAAAATAACAAAGTTAAAAAAATAAAAATAAAATAAAATAAATACATACATGTATTTTTAATGAAAAAAATACATCTATGAGCTAGAGAGGTGGCTCGGCAGTCAAGAACACAACACTATTCCAAGGTTTGGTTCCCTGCACCCACATAGTAGATAATAACCATCCATAACTCCAGTTCTAGGGGCTCCAATACCCTCTTTTGGCCTCTGTGGGCATGCATGCAGGGGTACACTTACATACATGCAGGCAAAACTACTTATAAATATAAAATAAAATAAAATAATTTTAAAATGTTTATTAATTTAAAGTACATTTTCTCATCATGTATTTTCTCAGAGGATACTAAGAGTATAGTCACTATTATGTAAGAGCTCTCCAATATTTTATGAACAAGTGGCTGTCATACTAAAAAATATTCAGAACGCCACTACTCAGCCAAGTGAAACCACTCACTGCCCTGTCGCCAAGTTGTCTATAAACATTCACACCTGTGTTTTTACTCACATTTGTGTCTTAACTGGCAAGAGCTTTCTTCTCCTCCTCTTTCCACCCCACCCTCCAACTGCTTGCCTTTCCAAATTCCAAATCATCACCATCTATACCTGAGTGAGCACATCTCTAAACCAGAGCTGGCACGATGCCTGCCTGGGGTGAAGGATGGGAGGGACGTGCCAAAGGAGGAAAAGAACTACCAGTAGAACTCCCAAGTCAACACCATGCTTCTCAGGTGCCTGAAGTACCTCCAGAGGGGAATTTAGTACCCCCAACAAAGCCCTCCTGAAAGCAAAAGAAACCCACTTTGCATCTCCCACAAATATGCAGCCCAAGCTGTCCTCAAACTTGTGATCCTCCTGCCTTAGTGCTGGAATCATCTGTGTGTCTCACCAGGTCTGATCCAGCATGCTAAATCTTAATCTCGTACTAGTTTTTCATGCTAACAAAAGGGCTCTGCCCACTTCTCTCTCTCAAATAGCATATGATACATTTTTATTTGATTTGAACTCTACATATTTGAGGACATTTTATCTAGCTAATTAATATGAAGTTCTTTTTCCTCTATGGCCCTTCAACAATAATGTTTAAGCAAATTTTCTACTCCTTGATAACTCATTTTCAAGGTTCTTTATTTCATTAATTTTCCTCAGTGTTCACTCTTGCCTACGATGTAAGAATCTCAGATGTTTTCTAAACATAGACCCATTATATCATAATGCTTACAATTAGACGAGGTACAGAAAGAGCTAATGAAATGTCCTGTGACTCAATTCACCTATTTTTTAATATAAAATATATTTATTTACATAATTTTATCTACAGAACATAACTGATTTCTTTAAAACAAGAAAATTTACAAATGACAGATACTGCTTTTTTTTGTCAAAAAAATTCTTCAAGCAAGGTAGTATACATGGTCACTTGCATTTAAAATAATATGGTGGGAAATAGTAGATATTAATATTTTCACCTGTGCCTTATTCATTTATCAAACAGACTTTTAAATCATGATATTAGCCACTTGCTAAAATATAAGTGTTCAAGAGGAACAGTCAAGAAAGATAACAACTTTTCCTTAATCACATCTCCTTTAAGGTTTATAAAACACATTCTATGCAATATCTTCTTTACATCATCATAGATCTTCCCACCTTATAAGCTAAGTACGATGGTTAAGTTTCTGTATTAGTCACTTTTCTGTTACTGTGATAAACCATCATGACAAAGGGAACTTATGAAAGAAAGAGTTTATTTGAGCTTATGATTGACGATTCTGGGGAATTAGAGTCCAATGTGGCGGGGAGGTATGGTGGCTGGGGCTGGAGCAGAAAGCCGAAGTTCACATCCTCCCATGAGCACCGGGAAGAGGAGAGAGAGCCTCTGGAGTCTAGCAAGGCTTGTTAAGCTCTCTAATCCTGCC
Source organism: Rhizomys pruinosus (assembly GCA_009823505.1). Classification (NCBI taxonomy): domain Eukaryota; kingdom Metazoa; phylum Chordata; class Mammalia; order Rodentia; family Spalacidae; genus Rhizomys; species Rhizomys pruinosus. Next base: position 206,192 of record VZQC01012887.1, read on the forward strand.
CCCAGTGACATACTTCTTCCAGCATGGCCACACCTTCTAAGACCTCCCAGAACAGTGCCACCAACTCCAGTTGGTGTCTGAATACTTAAAGCCTATGGGGGACACTCTCATTAAAACCACCGGTTTTCTTTTTTCCAACATTTGTTTTATGGATATAATAAGACAATTTATTGACTGACTTGATTCTTTATAAGACAAATACCCCTCCATTCTTTATACAATAAATTACATCTTCCATAAAATGGGTTTATTAGAGATAATCAAGAGACAGAGGTTTAAAAAACAAACATTATACAGGGACAAATAGTTGTTTAGTCATGGCAATCTAATACCCCAAGTAATATTAAGAAAAAAACCTTTTCAGAACATGATTTTTTTTTTTTTTGCCTTTTTGAGACAGGGTCTCCCTGTAGTTGCAGCTGTCCTGGAACTCACTTTGTAGACCAGGCTGGCCTTGAACTCATAGAAATCCACTGGCCTCTGCCTCCCAGGGCTGGGATTAAAATTTTAAAAATTTCATGTTCTGCCACCATGCCCTGCAAAACATGAAATTTTTTAAATCTACAAAACAGCATTGCAATATCAATGTGATTTACCAATATGATTTTTTTACAATTACATAAAATAGATGTATACTTAGAGTTTCCATTTAATTTATAGATCCTCCTTCATGACAAAGAAGTTAAACAACTAGTTTTAATCTAGACCAATGAGTGAGCAATGGTCCAATAGCAAGTTCCAATCAATTAGCATCACCATTATACTTTCTGAGTCCTGTCCTCTTCTGCATAGAAACTTGGAAAATGGCCTCTAACTTTTCAATATATAAATATCAAAATTATCTAGGCTTAAAAATATTTTTCCAACTCAAATGTTGATCATTTAGTAATACATTCAACAGTTTTAAGATCTTAAACACATTCATGACTTCTGTGATAAATAACTCATACTTGGCAGACATCAGCACGTTCAGTTAAGAAAACTACAGTACAGGGCTGGGGAAGTAGCTCAGTCAGTAGAGTGTTTGTATGACATGCATGAAGTCCTGGGTTGGATTCCCAGCACCACATATAAATGGGCATGTTGGTGCACTCTTTAATCCCAGCACTTGGGAGTAGAAGAAAAAGGATCAGAATTTCTAGGAATTCATCAGCTATATATGGAGTTCAAGACCAGTCTAAACTGGTTATAAAGGAAAATGGAAGTCCAACGTAGGGGTCAAACTAAAAGTATAAGCAGCCTCATCCCTTCACTCAAGCATGGTATGGCTGCTTTCACATGAACCAGCAGGGCAGAGCAGCTGCTTCTAAGACCACTTGGTCTAAAATCTCAAAAATATTTTGAAAAAAATCAACTGCTAAGCTAATATAGTAACTTATGAGGCTTTTCTAATAATATTGAATAAATCTCTTTTTTAATTTATTCAATTTATTTATTCATTTATTTAAGACTGGGTCTCCCTTTAGTCCCAGGTGGCCTGGAGCTCACTATGAAGACCAGGCTGGCCTTGAACTCACAGAGATCTGCCTACCTCTGCCTCCTGAGTAGTGGGATTAAAGGCATGTGCCACCACACCCAGCCGAAGACAGTTCTTAGCCACCATGTGGGTGCTGGAAATCAAGCCCAGGTCCTCTGCAAGAGCAGTCAGTGCTCTCAACCGCTGAGCCATCTCTCCAGCCCCCAAATCTACTCTTTATTTTTTTCTTTAAAAAATTTTTAGTATATTTTTATGTGTATGAATATACTGTCTGCATGTAGGTTTGTGCACCCATGTCGTGCAATGCCGCAGAGGTCAGAAGAGGGTGTCGGATTCCCCTGGAACTGGAGTTCTCCTGAAATTGGAGTTACAGAGGGTTCTCAGCCACCATGTGGGTTCTAGGGATCGAACCAGGTCCTCTGCAAGAGCAGTCAGCACTCTTAACCACTAGACATCTCTCCAGCCCCCAAATCTACTCTTTAAAGAGTTTAATTTGAACCAGGAAAGATCTGCTAAGAGAAATAAGACATTTATATAAATCATTAAATCTCAAAGACACACACACACACACACAAAACGGAAGTTAGTGATAGATTTTTTTTCCCTCATTAAATTCTTCTCAAGGATATGTAGGCCTTAAGCACAGAACATAATTTTGATGTTAAAAACAGAAAATAAGATAGGAAGACTGTAAAGTTAATGATTATCATTGTTACAAATGTAGGTGTTTTTAATTTTGAAATTTAATAACTTATATAAATGTCTTATTTCTCTCAACAGATCTTTCGTGAGGCGAGCTCATGTGTGTCGATTTGCAAACCTACTGAGCTATCCAAATTGTACTGGTTTTCAAATTTATTTAAATCATAGTCTACTTACTGTGTAGATATCTAACAATGATTTCTCTGATTCATTCTCCTTTCCTTCTTCAAGTATCCATGTTCTATCCTCTGATTTTCTTCCTAAAATTGGGTTCATGCAGCTCTCTTTGAACCCCTCTTTTTTATTATTTTTTTTATTTTTGTATGAGCATGAATGTACTGTCTGCATGTAGGTCTGTGCACCCGTGTCGTGCAATGCTGCAGAAGTCAGAAGAGGGTCCTCGGATTCCCCTGGAACTGGAGTTCTCCTGGAATTGGAGTTACAGACGGTTCTTAGCCGCCATGTGGGTGCTGGGGATCGAACCTGGGTCCTCTGCAAGAGCAGTTGGTGCTCTTAACCGCTAGGCTATCTCTCCAGCCCTGAACCCCTCTTTACAGTAAGACATGAACTGAGCATCATGGAAACACGATCCTTACTCTAAAGAAATTTAGAATCATTACCTCCAAAAATTTAGAACAGAGAGCACTCACTGGTAGAGGACATGCCTCACAGGCACTCTGGGATCAGTCCACAGCACCACAAAAAGGAAGAAGAGGAAGGAGGAGGAGGGGAGGAGGGGGAAGGAGAAGAAGGAACATGAGGAGGTAGAGAAGGGGGAGGTGGGGAAGGGGTGGAAGAGAAGGAGGAGGAGAGGGCAGAGGAAGCCATATGCATAAAGCATACCCAGCTTTAACTTTCTCTTTTGTTTATTGATGGGCACACTGGGTATGCCTTTAATCCCAGCACCCAGGAGGCAGAAGCAGGCAGATCTCTGTGAGATCAAGGCAAGCTTGGTCTAACAGTGAGCTCCAGACCAGCTGGGGCCTACAGGGAGACCCTCAAAAAGACCAAAATAAAAAATGGTAGCACATACCTTTAATTCCAGCACTTGGAAGGCAGAGGCAGAAGCAGGAGGATCTCCGAGCTCAAGGCCAGCCTGGTTTACATATCGAGCTCCAGGACAGCTGAGACTAAAGAGAGACCTTATCTCGAAAGGAATACATAAATAAATAAATAAATAAATAAATAAATAAATAAATAAATAAATAAATAAATATAAGAAACCCCATAGGAAATACTATAAGAAAGTTTCCAAGGGACCTAAACTAAGAAGCATCTTTTGGTAAGCATTGTGCCAGACAGTGTCTAAGAATCTATACCAAGTCCCTTATGAAATGCCTAATTATTTTATTTCCATGCTATAAAGAAACTAAAATGTAAGTTAAAATTTCTTGGGGATGCTTAGCAAATAAATAACAAAAATTTAATTTGAGCCAAGGCCCTCTGACTTTCAGAACCTGTATTTTTAGCTTTTAGGTGAGAAACCACTACATCTTATAATTTCCTTGAAGTTTCTGCAGTCTTAGCTGAAATTTTTTAAAAAGGACAAGTTTGAAACTGTGTTGATGCAGGAGTTTACCCCAAGGAGCTTGCCTTGGTAACAGCTCACGCTTTGAAGGGTTTACTCAGGAACTCCAGAGGGAAAGTGAGGGAGTAAGAGAAAGGAAGTCATCACATAAAGGGTATATCAGTAAATTTAACACTGTAAAAATGAACCTGGAAATTGGGATGGCCATTGATTGTCCACCTAAAGTGTAAGGGGACCACAAAATTAAACATCGACCACATGGGTCAAGGGTTTAACTGTTCCCAGGGTAAAGAATGGAAATTATCATACTTCAGGATATAAATTATCATCCCAAACCGCACTGAAGCTCATATTAAAAGCAACTGTGCGGGGCTGGAGCGATGGCCTAGCAGTTAAGAGCGCCGACCGCTCTTGCAGAGGACCCGGGTTCGATCCCCAGCACCCACATGGCGGCCGAGAGCCGTCTGAAACTCCATTTCCAGGAGAACTCCAGTTCCAGGGGAGTCCGACGCCCTCTTCTGACCTCCGCGGCATTGCACGTCACGGGTGCACAGACTTGCATGCACACAATACATTCATACACGTACGGAAATTAAAAAAATAAAAAAAAATAAAAAAAATAAAAAAAATAATAAAAAGAAAAAAGAAAAGCAACTGTGCATGGGAGTTCACAGTGCAGCTCAATGGTAAAACACTTGCTTGGCATGTGAAAGATCCTAGGTTCAATCCCTAGCACAAATAAGTGAATGAGATAAGTGGTAAGGTATAAGAGACATTAGTGAGACTATGGCCACACAAGAGCCTGGGCAACATTCTTTAAAACAATAATTATAGTGCCGGGCATGGTGGCGCATGCCTTTAATCCCAGTACTTGGGAGGCAGAGGCAGGAGGATCTCTGTGAGTTCAAGGCCAGCCTGGTCTACAGTGCAAGCTCCAGGCCAGCTGGGACTAAAGGGAGACCCTGTCTCAAAAATACAAAAAAAAAATTATTATTCAGAAAAAATAATTTTACACATATGCAACACATTATTATCCTGAGTATATAAAAGATTCTTACAGATCAAACATAAAACAAAATTCTTCAAATAGTTTACAGGACTTGAACACATATTCCAAAATATTAGATAAAATAGTCAGTAAACATGGAACAATGCACAGTCAGGGAAATAAAATTAAAACCTAGACTAAAATACCAATTCTTGGCAGACAGACAAAAAAATTGAAAAAAGTTTTATTACCTCAAACATTGATGGCTATGTGGGCAAATGAGTAGAAAGAAATAGACCTCTCATTGTCACTGCCTCTTCAGAAGGCCGGTGTCCAAACAAAGCATATATAACCTGTGACTAGTAAGCTCACTTCTCATCCTGCCTACTCAGGTCCACAGAAATATTGCTTCATTGTTGTTTCTAATTATTCAAACAAGCCTAAAAAGGAAAGACAGTAATTATTATGGAATACTATATCAATTTATTTAAAAGAATAAATAGACTATACATTTGTGCTTTGGTGTCAGCTTGACACACCTGGGTTGAGGGAGCCTCAATAGAAGAATTACCTCCATTGGACTGGCCTGTGGCCATCTTCCTGGGGTATTTTCTTGATTGTTGAGTGATGTGGGAGGGCCCAGCCCACTGTGGATAGTGTAACCCCTGGACAGGTTGTTCTGTATGGTATAAGAAAGCACGCTGAGCATGGACTCGGGGAGCAAGCCAGTAAGTGTTCCTCCATTGCCTGTACTCCAGCTCCTGCCTCCAGATTCCTGCCCTGAGTTCCTTAATTGGGCTCCCTCCATAATAAACCGTGACCTGGGAGATGTAAGATGACTAAACCCTTTACTCCCTAAGTTGGTATGGGTCAGAGTATTTTGTTATAGTAGTTGAAAGCAGACTAGAACAATATTCACTATAGTGAGCATATCCACAAGATGTATTGCAAAGTTTAAAAGGAAACCAGCACCAGCAGAATCGAGCTGCATCCATGATGGGAGGACTTCCTCATTCTAGAGACACCTGGGCCCTGGGTCCTGTTGACAGTGAGGACAGCTGTGAGCAGCAATGGTTCAAGATGGAACCCTATGCTGCCCATGAGGCTTGCAAGGTCCTGGCAGCCAGACTGAACTTGAAGAACTAGCAGGTTGAGACATGGTTCATCCAGTGCATGCTCCAGCAGGAGCTGAGGCCACCCCTCCCTGACCTGTACCACTCTGCCCGGCTCAACATGGTGCCCTGTGTTACCGTGGGTCCTACTGCTGCTGTCGGCAAAACTGGAGTTTGAGACTCATTCCCATAAACCCAGTAAAATTCTTGCCCAGCCCTGAGCACACAGCTGTTGATTCTCCTGCCCAGAGAGCAGGGCCCAGTGGGGCCAGCCCAGTCTGTAGCCAGACCCCCTGCCCTTCCCCAAGATGATCCTGGAAACTCTGGCTCCTTCCACAGACTCTGTCTCTGCTTCCACACTTGGGTACTGAGATGGAGATTATGGGCTGCCAGATAACAAACCAGGCTCCCAGGTCTCCTGAATCTATAAGGAGGGGTCCTGAAGACCCCAAAAGGCCACATCCCAGGGGGCCTAGCTCAGTGACTTCCACCTGTCTGTCCTGACTTCCCAAACATCTACAGGTGGAAATTGCAATTTTATTTTATTCTTTTCTCTCAGAGAAACCACCTGTATCAAACTTTAGCCATCAATTCAATATGTAGCAGAGGATGATCTTGAACTTCAGATTTTCCTGCTTCTATCCTTCCTAGGGCTGATTTCTTTTTTTTTCCTTCTTTTTATTATTTGGTAATAAAATTATTGATAGACACTAAAGAAAGGCAATTGCAGGTATTGAGAATGCAGCCCCATTGGCAGAGTGCTCGCCTATCATGTTTAAAGGCCTGGATGTGCTCACCAATGCCACAAGAAACCAGCACCCAGGAGTTGAACCTAGGAGGACCAGAAATTCAAGGCTATCCTTGGCTAATTACCAAGTTAGAGGCTAGCTTGAGCTACATGAGAGGTTGTCTCAAAACACAAGTAAAAACAACAACAAAAAATGACTACATATACTAATAACATGATATAATTGAGGTAAAAGCAACACATGCATAAGGCACCCTTATTAAGTTTAGAAAAAATACCAAACAACTTCTATGAGTACATTTATGTGTATAATACAATATTCATAAGTATCTACAAGTTTACAACTAGCATTACTGCTGGGAGGGAGAGGGGATAATAATTCAGGTACTAGACAAAGGAAAGTATATTCATCCTGTGAAATTTCAATTTGGGATATGAAAATTGTTCATGCATTGTTTGCATAGTCTTAACTAAAGGTAAAATAATCAACTTTCTTTTGATGGCATGTAAATTAAAGATTTCTCCTTAAAATTAGTTTGATATGTCTGTACTTCCTCAGAGCCCCTACCTTTACTGTTTACATGTGCTCGTTAAGTGGGGAAATGAACAACGATGAAACAAGAGGTTAGAGCCAGATTATGAAAAGCTCTAATTTCCAAGTTCAAAATTTTGTACTTGCTAGGCATAGTGGCCTATCTGTGCAGTCTCAACACTCAAGAGGCTGAGGTAGGAGAGTCTGAATTTGAGACCAGCCTGAGCTATACAGCAAGTTGGAGGCCAGCCTGAGACACAGTGAAACCTCATCTGAAGAGCAAAGGTTTATAGTTTATTTGGTACTACGTGTTGATTGTAAAATGTGTTCCAACAGCTGGTGACACTGTTTGGTGAGGTTGTGAAACCTCACTGGAAAGGAGGCCTTCAGGACTACAGCTCATCCTGCTTCTGACCCAAGCTCTCTCTGATTCTTAGTTGGTGACATGTGAAAAGCTACTCTAGCAAGCACAGTGGCATGGGTGGAGCTGTAATAACTACCATGCCTTAACCACCATGACGGGCTATATTCACAAGAACCATAAGCCAAAATACATCCTTGTTTCTTTAAGTTGCTTTTGTCAGATATTTTGGCAAAGAGAAAAGTAACTAAATATATTGTCATTCCCCCTGTCCGGCCAGGGAATTTCATGGTCCGACCATGAACGAAAGGGGATGAGAGGCGCAGAGTCAAGACACAGACCCTGGGAGTCAGGTGAATGCAGGCAGAGGGTGAGTTGCCATGGACCCATTTACTGGGGGCAAGGTTAGGGTTTATGTACTGTTCACATTCCACTGTCCTGTCAGTGAAGTCATCGTGTCACCTGTGATTGGCCCAGGTCTGCAACTCAGCTGCTTGTATGGTCACCTGCCTAGGGCAGGTTAGGTTGATGAGGGACAAGCTCCGCACAGGCACACTGCATAATTCTCAGTGTACAGGCTACTACATTTCCACCCCTTTGTATTTAATTTTGCGTGAGGAGTGATCCAAGTGGGAGTTCAGGTACTATGCCTGAACCTTGTTGGTCCCACCTCTGGCATTCTGACATTTTGACTGTGCCTGACTTGGGTTGCCCTGGTTTGCAGGGTCTTACCCATCATTGACTAACCAGCCACTGAGGGAAGAGGCCAGGAGCAGTACTGTGGAGGGGAAAGACAGGCTGATTCCTGTGAATTGTGGATGGATGAGAGCCAGACATGAATCACCTCATCAGGAGAAGTGCACACAGAGTCCCTACTGACCATTGCTGAGAGGACCTGGGCCATTATTTTGTTGACCTGGCATTGGTGGCAGGCAAAGCAAAATAGACACCTGAAGAGAAAAAGGCAGAGAAGGGAGAGGAGGCAGAGGACGCCCCAGGTGACCACTGTAGCAGGATCAAAAATGGACTTTAGCTTAGACCACACCTGAGAAACAAAGCTAGTATCAAAGGCTATGACCTTGGGGTGGGTAGAGTTAAGGGAGACAATTTTAAAACCAAGGGTCAAGGTGTAGTTAATAAACTGTTGCAACCAGAGGCCTTTAATAATGTCACCAAGTTCAGGATGTAGACATGTAATATTGAGGACTTGGTAGGGGGTCAGGCAGAATGAGGAAGACCTGGGGTTGCAACTCATCTCTCCCTCTCATTATGTGGCCTTCAAATCCTTGAAGGAAGTTCACAAGAGTTAACCAGAGTTGGTGTTTCCAAGATGGAATGATCTCTGCTAGGGGGGTTGTATTTGTGGGAAAGCTTAGTTAGGTGGGTTGGATTCTAAGCCAATGGTACCTCCCTGGCCACACCCATGGGGTGGGTTCTAAGCCAATGGTACCTCCCTGGCCACACCCATGGGGTGGGGAGTAGTGACGAATTGAGTCATGATGGATATTTAAGCAGACATGTTGGAATAAAATCTCTCTCTGCATTTGAACCTCAACCTGCCTACACGTGGTATGCTTTCCTGCGAAGGCTTTCCACATGGGTAGTCCTAGGATTAAGTGGGCCCTGCCATGAATCCCGGCGGCGACCCCACAGTATTGGGTCCTTAACACCATAATTTTAATGGAATTTACCTACTGGTCAATAAATCTGATAAGTAAGTTAAGGATGCATGAGCCCCAAGTCAGAGCAACCGGAAGGATAAGCCCATTGGCAGATCCAGGAAATCCTCAGGTCTCAGCTGAGAAAGAAACTGGCTCTTTTGGGGGGTGGTCTTGACCCTAGAGTGCCTAGCCTAGCCAATTTTTAGTTCCTAATTTTATCACATTACTCTCTGAGGAGATTACCCCAATTGCCAAGAGGGAGGAGGTGGTGACTGGGGTAGCCTGTGAAGGTAAGAGTAGCTAGGTACATTTTCTAGGCAGGGAACCAAGAGAGGAACAGGGTGAATTAAATGTCCAACTTACAAGTTCATTAGAATTTCTCAATGAGGTGTTCCAAAGCATCCATTATTGGGCTTCCCCGTTTGTTCATTTGGCCATAGTGTCTGGACTTAGCATCTGCTTTCCAGGAAATTTTGATAGTCATGGTGTGAGTTTTCCCTTAGGTAGTTGCTTAAATAGAGAAAAGAAACTTTATTATTTGCTAACAACAGATCTCATATGATTTTAAATGACTTAAAATCTAGTGTTTGGAGGCACAATCTCTCAGACTTTAAAGGAAATAAAATGATTACTTTTCTTTTGGTTATACTTTTCTTTTGGGTGTTTAAGTGCATTCAGTTAGCCCAGATTAACCAACTTTTGTTTTCAGCCAAATTGTTATGGGCATTATGTATGGTGGTTATCCATCCAGAAAGGCTGAGTTACACCAGTGTAATGCTTTTAATTACTGTATAATATTCTAGATAAGGCTTGGACAAAAGTTCAACCAGCTCTATTGTATTAGTCACTTTTCTGTTGCTATGATAAAACACCATGACCAAAGGAACTTATAAAAGGAAGAGTTTATTTGAGCTTACAGTTGACGGTTCCAGGGAATTAGAGTCCATTGTGGCAGGAGGCGTGGTGGCCGGATCCAGAGCAGCAAACAGAGGGTCACATATCGCAAAGAGCACAGGAAGCAGAGAGGAGCAACTGTAGAGCACGAGGCTTGTTAAGCTCACTAAGCCCGCCCCCAGTGACACACTTCCCCCAGCATGGCCACACCTTCTAAGACCTCCAGAAACAGCACCACCAACTGGAGACAAATGTCTGAATACCTAGAGCCTATGGGGGACACTCATTCAAACCACCACATTCCACTCCCTGGCCCCCATAGGCTCCTGACCATATAAAATGCAAAACGCATTTAGTCCAACCTTAAAAGTCCCCATAGTCTTTACCAGTTTCAATGTCATTCAAAAGTCCACAGTCCAAAGTCTCTTCTGAGACTCAGGCCAATCTCTTAACTGTAAGCTCCTGTAAAATCAAAAGGCAAATTACATACTCCCAATGTACAGTGGAACCGAATACACATTCCCATTCCAAAAGGGAGGAATAGAGGCATAGTGAGGAAATACTGGACCAAAACAAGACCGAAAACCAGCAGGGCAAACACCAAGTCCAGTAGCTCCATGTGCAACTTCTGGGACTTGACTTCCAAAGGGCTTAGATGGCTCAGCTCTTCCAGCTTTGCTTGCAACATACATCTCTTTCTTAGGCTGGTACCACTCCCTGTATGCAGCTCTCCTTGGCAAATATCTCACAGGTCTGGCATCTCGAATGTCTTCTTGGGGTCTCCGCTGCCAACCAGGCTTCACATTCACAGCTTCATGCAATGGCCTATCAGGGCCTTCTTTATTCAGGGACACCCCTGCTGCGCTCTGCCTGGCCTCTTTGGCTCTCTGAAACCATGGAGGAAGAACTGATGACCCCTTCACTCTTGCAAACTTCATGCCTCTAAAGCCAGCACCACGTGAATGAAATTGCCGAATTTGGCTGCAAGTTCGGGATGGACTCTCTCCTACTTTAACCACATTTGCAATTTTTCTCTGCCCTGGACTTGTTGGAGTAGAAAACGCCTTCAGTATTTTCCTTTCAAAACTTGGAGGATTAGCTGGGTGTGGTCTTGCCCTGAAGGTACTGATTCTTTTGTTTACTTGTAAATCTCCAGGCCTCTCCTTAATCACTTTAGTCTCCTTATGAAAGGGAGCCTCTCCTTCACATGCCTTGGCCCCACCTTTAATCTTCCTAGTGCAGTTATCAGATCCAAACTGTACATTCTGCATTTCTTTCTGCCCCATCTGCTCTTCTTCACTGCAGATCTGCACGATATTCACCATTAAAAGCCACACCACCATTTCTACATTAGGCTGCCTTGAAATATCCTCTGCCAAAGACATCAGTCCATTGCTTTTCAACTTAGCATCAGGCAAGCATTTGGGCTGGGGCAAACTGCTGCCAGACTCTTTATCAAAATATCCCAGTTGCTGCCTAAGTCTTTATTTTCCTCTGAAACTACATTTTTTGCAGCCATGCTTTCTTCCAGGCTTCTGCTAAAATGGCCCCTTAAGTTCTGCTTACAGTAGTCAACAGCTTTTCTAGCCCAAAATTCCAAAGTCTTCCACATTTCTCCAAACATCCACATGGTCAGGTTCTTCACAGCCAACAGCCCATTCTCTGGTACCAAATAACTGTATTAGTCACTTTTCTGTTGCTGTGATAAAACACCATGACCAAAGGAACTTATAAAAGGAAGAGTTTATTTGAGCTTACAATTGACGGTTCCAGGGAATTAGAGTCCATTGTGGCAGGAGGCATGGCAGCTGGAGCAGCAAGCCGAGGGTCACATCTCGCAAAGAGCACAGGAAGCAGAGAGAGTGGCTGATTTATAGTTTTCCCAGAAAGACAGGAGTTGTAAGACATACCAAAAGACAAGCTCTTCCAAGCTGTCTCCTCCTTGACTGCATGCAGGTGATTCAGGGAGATAAAACCTAGCTTTTTAAACACAAAAAATTGGTACTGAGATGTGGGTCATGTCTATGATAAACCTAGTCAGTGTTCCCTATGGCTTTGGAACTGGTTTGCAGAAGGAATTTGGAAGAGGTTGGAATTACAGCCTAGAAAATGCTTGAGTCCTGTAAGCAGAGCTTAATGAGCCATTTTAGTGGGAGTGTAGAACAAAATGAAAACAGAGATGTAGGTAGTAGTGAAGGTCCAGCTCACTAGGTTTCAGAGGGGACAAGAATTCTATAAATGTACAGAGCTGGAGGTCATTCATGTTTCACTTTGACAAAGAATATGACTATGCTCTGCCTGTTTCGTAAGAAATTTGGGCCAAATTAAAAAGTAATTGACTAATTTATTTGGTGTAAAAGTTTGGTATTTTGGGGAGATTTTGTTTGTTTGTTTGTTTGTGGGTTTGGGGGGGGGAGGGAAGGTTGGTGTTCTTGAGACAGGGTCTCCCTGTATCCCCAGCTAGCCTGGAACTCATTTGGAAACAAGGCTGGCCTTGAACTCACAGGGATCTGCCTGCCTCTCCCCACTGAGTGCTGGGATTAAAGGCATGCACCACACCCAGAAGAAAATTTCAAGACATCACAACCCTAAGGGTGTGTCATGGTCACTGCTTATTGCTTTCCACCAGATGTAAAGTGACCACAGAGAGGAAAATGTGAGTAATCTTCAGTAAACAGTGTCTAAAGTGGCAAAGTGCATATGGACAAAGCAACTGCAATTGTTCAAGGTGCTAGTCCCTTTAAGAAGAATCTTCACACTTTGCAATGGGGCATTAGGAAAGGCGAGTAAAGGCAAGATTCCAAGCATAGAAGGTTCTACTTGTCTAAAAATGTAAATTAATTTGAAAAGAGAGTACCTAAAATTGGGGAACCTGAACAGAGAGTGCCTCTGCATATATTTCCTCCTCAAACAAGACTGCTTAGGGAAATATTTTCCCCGTTCAGCTGCCCATGTAGTTATGAGGCACAAAAACTGTGGTGAAAGGGAGTCAGGCTATATTTCATGCTAGCAACAAACCCTACATCTGTACTCTGCAAGCATTTTAGGAATGAGAACTAAAAAGGTTAAGGGTCATGAAGATTCCCAGTAGTGTTCCAAAAGCAAATAAAGTCTAATGCTGTATAGTAGTGTCAAATTCCCTGAAGAGAAGACCTGAGAGATCAATGTGTGAAACAGTAAGGGGGAACATTGAGTTGCATTGGAGATCCCCACCATTGGAGATGCCAAGAATATGTCATGCCTGCTAGGGAAGGATTCAGGCAAGGAATAAAACTTGCATAAGAGATAGTTCAGAGCTGGGCATGGTGGTGCATGCCTTTAATCCTAGCACTTGGAAGGCAGAGGCAGGCAGATCTCTGTGAGTTCAAGGTCAGCCCAGTCTACAGAGTGAGCTCCAGGCCAGCTGGGACTAAAAGGGAGAACCTGCCTCAAAAATACCAGAGAGAGAGAGAGAGAGAGAGAGAGAGAGAGAGAGAGAATGTGCTGCAGGCAACAAGGATGTAGGAACAAGGTTAATGAAGCCCATTGCAGCTCAGATGATACCCACAAAACCCAGATGCTCAACATAGAGCTACAAAGTTTAGTATCTGTATATAAAGGCTTCAGTACCCTACTAGGAGTTGTTGGCCAGGGATCTTCTAAAAGCTCTCCCAACAAAGGCCATTTGCCTATAACTTTGGGTGCACACAAGAAATGGACAATAAACCATATTGCTGAAGATATAGTGTGATATGAGTGTGATAAAAAAATTATGCTGAGACCCTGCACCACAAATCAATAGGTGACCTTCATGGTGCCAGAGAGAACTATGCAAACAGCTGGAAAGAAATGGTCTCTGAAGTTTTACTACAGGTGTTGCACTTTTACATGCCAAAGAAGATGTAGTGCAATAGTGGCAGCCTGGTACATGTACATCCAGAAAAAAAAAATTCCAATTGGATCTATGGCCTGCTCCCTGGGGGTAGGAAACATAGCTGATACTACATCCTTGGTGCCCTCTATTGTCAGGAGACTCTATAGGGTGCATTAGAAAGCTATTGACATACCTTTGTCAAAGAGCTATAATGCCCCAACCAAGATACCATCTAAGCATATACGTTTGCGCCCATAGCATAACTTGTTAAAATGGTTAATATTTGTTACTATTTCTGTTTTATTACTAGAATTAAAAGAAGACTTCTAAATGAGCCACCAGTCTTGTTGAAAACAGAACCTGAACAGACCCAAAAGTTTGATGTGTCACCTCAGAAAAAAAAAAAAAAGGATCTTCCTATCTCTCACTCTCTCTCATCCTCCCCTCCAAAGGACTCTCTCAGAAGAGGTTGGCATGTCAGATTGTAAGGGCCAAAGGGGGAGGGAGGATGAATTGGACGATCACAGCAAAAACGGACTGGACTTTATTTGATCAGCATGTTTGTGTAAGCAAACCTCTACAGCTGGACTTGGGAACCATGGGTTGTGCAAGAACTATACTCAGATGTTTGTTAATTGGGCTTACATGGATTTATGTGGATACTCCTTATGTTTATTGCCTATGTTTACTAACTGGTCAAATAAAAAATTAAGAAAGCAAAAAAATAAATAAAATAGTCTTAATTTTTTAAAAGTTATATTTGTAACTGGAAAATATAATAAGTAAGGTAACCCAGAGACCTGCCTGACTCTGCCTCCTAAGTGATAGGATTAAAAGCATGTGCCATTATGTCTGGGTAGAAAAATAATTTTTGACAGTTTATGTTGAGAATTACTACTGAACAGATTTAAGCGAGTCAAATAGCAAAAAATAGCAAAACAAAAACAAAAAAACCACTTAGTATTTGCCCAGATGACTTTTTGTCTTGCTTTGGTCCAGTCTTTGCTTGCTACCCTGATCATCTCATTTGGAATAATAATGTTTACACTGTGTCATTGTATGTGGAAAGTACAGCCATCTGGTTTTGGGGGGGGTTGTTTTTTCAGGAGCTCACATCTAAGAGTTTGAACTAAGTCTTCTTAGAAGAGTCTGGACTTTTGAACAATGTCGAAACTGTGAAAACTATGAGAACTTCTTATTTATTTAGATACATGTGTATATGTGCATGTGTCTATATGCATGAATGTGCTATGATGTAGAAGACAACTTGTGGGAATCAGTACTCACTTTCCACCATGTGATCCAGAGATCAAGCTCAAGTTGTGAGGCTTGGAGACAAGCTCCTTTACCCACTGAGCCATCTCACCTGCCCCAAGACTATAGAAACTTTTGAAGCTGAACTAAAAGCATTTTGCTTTATGAGGTGCCATGACCCTGTGGGAGACAAGGACAAAATGGTATGATTTGAATATGAAATGTCCCCCATAGGCTCATGTATTTCATTTTTTGGTTGTTGTTTTTTTCACTTTCTTTTTATTATTATTATTATTTTTTGGTCTCCCTGTAGCCCCAGGTGTCCTGGAACTCACTCTATAGAGCAGGGTGGCCTTGAACTCACAAAGACCTGTCTGCCTCTGCCTCCCAAGTGCTAGGATTAAAGGTGTGCACCACCATGCCCGGCTAGGCTCATCTATTTTGAATCCTTGGTCCCTAGTAGTTGCTCTGTTCTGGGAGAGTATAGATGTGAAGCCTAGCTAGAGAGACAGACCTTAAAGGTCATGCCTCAGCCATGCTGCCAGCCTAAGCTTTCTGTTTCCTAGTTGATGCCATGTGAGAAGTCATCATGGCAGGCTCCAACTACCACCAAAAGAACCACTCCAGATGGCATGCCTTTCCCACCACAACAAACTGCATGCCCTGGTCCTTGAGCCAAATCACAACTTTCCTCCCTTAAACTTCTTCTGTCTGGTGACCTGTCACAGCAAGGAAAGTAACTAAGATATTCAGCATGGAGATCAATTCAAGGAGATTAAGCCCATTTTCTGTGGATATACTTTTCACTTTCATAATCATCATATTCATGTTCATCCTATTTCATGACCAGAAGATGGAGCTCCAAACAAGTAAACAGGCTTTATTTATTTATTTATTTATTTATTTATTTATTTATTTATTTTCTGTTGTTTCATTGGTGACTTGGTAAACTTTGAGAGTTTGTTTCTTTCGTTTCCATTCTTCCCTTGCCCAGTTTAAAGCCTTTCAATCTCATTCTGTTCTCAGACTGTAAAAACTGAATTTTTAATGCCAGACAGAAAAAGTAACCTTGAGAAGCCACATATGGAGTCTGACATTTTTCCACCTTTAGGGACTTCCTATTTTATCCTGATTTTTAGCCAACTCTTCCCACTTTGCTTTCCCCCAATAAAAACCCGACTGTAAGAGGAGCAGAAAAGAACCTTAAAAAAATTATCTATGTCTTTCTAATTCTGTGATATATACGTATATACATATAATTATTTTTTATCTTTTTAAAAAATTTTGTGTGTATGAGTGTATTGCCTGCATGTGTGTAAGAACGTATATACATGTTGTACAATACCCACAGAGGTGTCAGAAGATGGTGTCGAATCCCCTGGAACTAGAGTTATGGACAACTGTTATCCACCCATGTGGGTGCTGGGAATAGAAGCCAGGTCCTCTGCAAGAGCACTCTTAACCACTGAGCCATCTCTCCTGCCCTTATTTTTTATTTATTTTTTTATTGTATTTTATTTTGTTTTTTGTATTTTTGAGACAGGATCTCTCTTTAGTCCCAGCTGGCCTGGAACTTGCTATGTAAATAAGGCTGGCCTTGAACTCACAGAGATCCTCCTGCCTCTGCCTCCCAAGTGCTGGAGTTACAGGCATGTGCCACCACGCTTGGATTATTTTTTATTTTTTAATAAAAGATCTAAATCAGTTAAAGAATCTTAACTCATTATGGGCATAAAAGTCTTTTATTTTTTTTTATTTTTTATTTTTTATTTTTTTGTCTTTTTGAGACAGGGTCGCCCTGTAGCCCCAGCTGTCCTGGAACTGTCTTTTATTAAAAATTTTGTGAACAAAAACAAGTTTCTTGCTGATATCCCATGTATCCTCATGGAAGAGAGGATTCCAGCCCTACTACACACAGATTTTGTCACTAGGTACATGTGGAAGCATACCTTAAGGGAAAAGAATGTGACAAAGCTGGAATAATTTGGGGGCTGTTCTCTAGTTTGTATGCTTTCCCAATGTAAGTTTTTTTTATTTTTTTGGTCTTTTCGAGACAGGGTCTCCCTGTAGCCCCAGCTGACCTGGAACTCACTCTGTAGACCAGGCTGGCTTTGACCTCACAAAGATCCGCCTGCTTCTGCCTCCTGAGTGCTAGAATTAAAGGCGTGCACCACCACGGCCGGCTCCAGTGTAAGTTTCTTATCCCCCCCAAAATCTTCTTTTTACCTCTAATGACTCATAGAAAATAACGATCTTTCTAAATCTACATAGCATTCATTCTACTAACTTCCTCTTAGTATGTTATTAACCTAGTTATATTTCTAGTTATTCATTTCTAGTTATTCAACAGAATTCATCTACTCACTACTTTTTTTGTGGTTAAATGCTGAATGCTACTGCATCTTTGCAGGAAGATGTAGAATTGGTGGAGCACACACATACATACACATATGCACTCACACACGCACACACACACACACACACACACACACCTATATGAATCAGGGAAGCTGAACTCTGAGATTAGAGGGAATTTTTCTTGCAATTGTCTGCTTCATTTTGTTTTGTTTGTTTATTGGCATTTTGAAATTTAAACCTACTTTTCAAAGGATAGATAACATTAATAATTGTATCCATTAATGGGTAACATGTGTTGTGAAGATATATGTATATACTGTGTAATGTTTAAATCAGGTTAAACATATACAGGTCTTCAAATACTGGTCAAGGCTGATGACAGATCCCAGTGGTGGAATATGTGCTTAGCATGCACAGGGTCTGGATTTCATCTCCAGCCCTAAAACCAAACCTTAACAATAAAAATATTCGAAATCCTTTCTTGTAGCTTTTCAAAATGTATAGTGCTGTTATGTACATGTCCTATTGTGCAGTATACACAGAACTTGCTCCTATTTGACTATGACTTAATACTCATGCTCAGGATCACATCTCCATTTTGAACTGACACTAACAATACAGCATGTGTAAGAGAACATCTTGTAAGAAACATTTTGTTCCTCTGTTTCTTGGTCTAAATTCAACACTTAAAGATACATGTCTTCACCCTGGTACAATGACCAGGCACTACAGCAAAGTCTACCCCCTCATTCCCAGAGCGCTCTTTTTATTTGTTCTGGATTTTTGGGTTTTGTTTTTGAAACAAAGCCTCTCTGTTTATCCCAGCCTGGCCTGGAACTCAAGATCCCTCTGCACAGCCTGCAAGTGGAGAGTCCTGCTTTCACAAAAGCTGCCTAAATCTGTATCTACGGAGTTTCCCCCAGGCTCTAAACTTTGTCTTAAAACATGAATATCTACTGGGTATTTCTGCAGATAAATTCTGGCCTGAACTCATTTCTCTCTTCCCACTCCTACATAGACCAGACTTCCTTCCAGCTTTCAGGAGGTCATCTACTCAGTGACAAAGTTCACAGCCTTGCAGGAAACCCTTTGGATTTCACTTTTAGTTCAAATCCAACTTTCCCTTTGCAAGTCTTGCCTAATTGACTTCCACTGTGTTCCTCAAGCCCAGTCCTGGCACCTCTACTTGTCAAAAACTCTCCTCCAACAGCTTCATTGTCCCCCGTTATTTCCATTCTCTTCCTTAAGTCTCCTAACCACCTACCTTAACACTATATTCAAGTTGCCAGTTCAAGTTCAGGGTAGCCTGTTTGGGTGTTTAAATCAGGTGGCCCTGAATCATTCTTATTTTGTTAAATACATTTTTGGTTATACAGGCCCTTTGTATGTTTAGTTAAACTTATTTTGTAAGTTGATGTTTTGGTTTCCTAGCCATTTCTGTATCGATCCCAAAATACTTAGCTTAATCATTCAACAGATACATCATCTGTCAGTGGCCTTGTACCAAAACACTGAGGTGAAGAAATGCATCTTTTTTTTAAGTTCTGGATTCTTTTTTTTAATTTATTATTTTCTTATGTGTATGAGTGCACTGTCTGCATGTTAGGTTGGTGCACCCCTGTCGTACAATGTGGCAAAGGTCAGAAGAGGGTGGATTCCCCTGGAACTGGAGTTAGAGATGGTTCTTAGCCACCATATGGGTGCTGGGAATCGAACCCAGGTCCTCTGCAAGAGCAGTAGATGCTTTTAACTGCTGAGCCATCTCTCCAGCCCCGAAGGAATGCATCTTTTGCTGGGCACGGTGGTGCTCGCCTTTTATCTTAGCACTTGGGAGGCAGAGGCAGATGGATCTCTGTGAGTTCAAGGCCAGCCTGGTCTACAGAGTGAGTTCTAGGACAGCCAGAGCTACAGGGAGACCCTGTCTCAAAAAGACAAAAAGAAAGAAAGAAAGAAAGAAAGAAAGAAAGAAAGAAAGAAAGAAAGAAAGAGAAAGAGAGAGAGAGAAAGAAAGAAAGAAATGCATCTTTAGTATATGGATGGAGGGTATATAGCCATATTTTAGAGTAATATAAGATGAAAAGAATGAGGAAAAGACTGGTTTGACATGACATTGTGTCTGACCATGGTATTTATTTTATGGGAGTGTTTCTTAATATTTCTTGTGCAGTGCTGCTTGAGCTTTTGTCCAATACTTTTCTAAAATATTAAACAGTAGTTAAAAGTGTAACTTAGCCTTTCTAGGTGCTTAACAGCCATACAATGTCCATACCAATTTGGCCAAGGGTCTTAAGGGATAACTTTGTTCCTTGCCCTCAGAGGTCAACTAAGTCCCAGAGCTATGCATGGGGGCATCTCTTGAAATGTCCTGCAAATGTGAGTCACTAGACTTCCTGTGCAGGGAGGTCTTGGAGACCCACTAATGGGACTTCAGCCAGTGTCCAGTCAATAAACAGGAAAGTCTGCTCATGCTTCAAAAAGGGAAGCCTGGTGTAGCAAGACCTGAGTTTGTCCTCAAGTGAATGGAACTGGTAAATGAAAAGCCAAAAGGAGCCAGGGGATCCCTCATCCCCCAAACCTGAGTGACCCTTGAGGACCAGATCCTTGAGTGACCTTGAGAAAACAAAAACTTTGGTTAATCTGGGCTAACTGTGTGGCCTTAAACATCCAAAAGGAAAGTATAACCAGAAATAAATAAATAGAAAAGCCTGATAAATTGTACTTGAGGTATAAAACTTGAGATCTTAGTTAAAAAGACAAAAAGTAAAGAAAAAAAAAAAAAGAGCATGGTTGTTTTGCCTGTCTTACTTGCAAGTGCAGCTGCCCTGTGGCTGCCACTGCCATCCTTCAAAGACATGAGACACAGCTTTTCAACCTTCCAATATGGACTGAAGACTCATGTCCCTCCAAGAATCCTCCAAACCTTCAGTGCCAGATGGGGACTGCTGAGACATCCAGCTTGTGGACTGAGATACTACTGGGGTTTCAGCCTCTTCAGAGTATAGACTGCCATTATTGGACTACCCAGGCTATATCACGGAGACCAGTACAGGAGGATCAAGACAGGACACAGTGCTTACTGGACCTCATTTGGTGACCCTGGGAAGGAAAAACCCCAGTGTGGAACACAAGGGCAGGACTGATGGTTGTTTGGGCTTGCCAAGGAGAAGACTTCAAACATGACATCTTTCAGCCTAATAAAGAAAAAAAAATCATAAGCTGAAGATGCTAAAACCTATGATATACATGGCATGTATATATGCATATTTTGGAGTGATCCATATTAGAAGGAATAACAACAACAACAACAAAAAGACTGGATCAAAGCAGTGAACTTCTGCTCGAAACAGTAAATTTTTGCATCGAGAATTTTGAGAGAGACTGAGAAAAAGATGAAAAATATGTTTGGCAGAATGCATGAGCTCTGGTGGGGTGGGGGAGCAGGGACGGGGGCACGGGTCTAGATTTGATTTGAAAATGTGTGCAAAATACACAAAGCTTCAATAAAAAATTGGCTTTGAAAAAAAAAAAGAAGGAAATGCAGCAAGTATCTAGTAAACATCAAAGAGGCTCCTGGGCATGTGGTCATGTTACCTATATATATATATCTTTTTGTCCTGAGGCCTGAGAAAATATTTTTTAACTCACTTATGTCCTAGTCCTAAAAAAGAAAGAGTCACTAAAATGAGTCAACTTCTTGACCTCCGCGCTGGCCTGCAACAAAGTTTCATAGCTGAGGAAAGGGAGCACAGAGCTTGCAGATTTTCACAGAACTTGAAATAACTCTGAAGAAAATGAGTGAACCCCCAGTGTGGATCAGAAGAAAATGAGTCTCTGAACAGATCCCTGAAACCTTCAGTGAATAAGCCGAGTGTATTCACAAAGCCAAAATAAAAGGAAGAAGCAAAATATAAGATGTAAGATGGGGGGCTGGAGAGATGGCCTAGCGGTTAAGAGCGCCGACCGCAGAGGACCCAGGTTCGATCCCCAGCACCCACATGGCAGCCGAGAGCCGTCTGAAACACCAATTCCAGGAGAACTCCAGCTCCAGGGGAATCCGAGACCCTCTTGTGACCTCCGCGGCATTGCACGACACGGGTGCACAGACCTGCATGCAGACAGTACACATATAGAAATAAATAAAATTAAAAAAAAAAAAAAAAAAAAGATGTAGATGGAACAGGCCCTTTCAAAGCTCAAAACAAAAGGGTCCGGATAGGCAAGGCACGGCATATCTCTGAGATTAAGGCCACTGTGTGCCCTATGTAGCAAGTTCCAGGCCAGCTGGGACTGTTACAGAGGGACCTGTTTCTGAAAACAACAAAACAAAAAATCGGTGGGAAACCCGTCAGGATTTCTAAAACACCTGCCCTGGAGAATTTCAAAACTCCTCTCTTTCTCCCCATCTCTTTTCCTCTCCCTACACCTGTGTGTGTGTGTGTGTGTGTGTGTGTGTGTGTGTGTGTGTGCATTTCTATGAGTATGTCTATGTCTGTGTTCTGGGGATCAAACCCAGAACTTTAAACATGATAAGCCAGCATTCTGCCATGAACTGCACCCAACCCTATGGGAAATTTCATATACTATAACTCATGGAGTCACAGGAAAATAATAAGGATGAGACAGTACTATCTGCATCATCCAAAAGATGGACACAAAATATGGAAATGTTTCTAATTAATATTTTTTACATATCTTGCACTTTGATGTGCAATATTTATTTCTTTTTTAAAATATTTATTTTTTCATTTTTAACAATAAGTAATAATTATGAGTACAAGCATCCTTCATGTAAAACCAATTTGCAAGCAGTTGTGCCCAAACCCACACAGCCCAAGGGTAGACTAACACCATCCAGCTGGTGGGCTTGTATGTTCAATCAAGTTGATCAAATGAGTGTCCAGGCTATATTGCTGTGATTTCACATTCACCCCCAATCACAGCCTTAACTACTACCACGCCCCCTCTTCCGCAGATTGTTCCCCTATCTTAGAAAAGGGGCACAGGTGGATGAGAAGCAAAACATCTATCTTCTCTGGAGCTGTCGTTTTGGACCTCGGTCAATTCTGGCTGTTTCCTTTCGTGGGCTGACAGTTTGTCCAGAGATAACCTTTCAGTCCTAACAATGAGCACAGACATTTTAGATATATAGGTATTTAAACAGTACTAATTGTTATGGTAGGTTTACTTTGGTATGACACCGATGTTTGAGATGTATGTAATCTATGAATTATATTTTTTTCCTGTAAAATGTACAGGGTCTTACTGTGGCTTATAACATCTCCTAACTACAGGATGTAAGCTTGTGGCATCAGCCAGGGTTATTCCTCCAAGGAGAGAAGCTAATAGCCAATTAGATTTTGGGATATACGGGCATATGTGCTCCTGCTGCAGTATTTCCAGGCAGGTGAGGTTGTAGCTGGTGCTGAGGAGGAGTCTTGCTTGACTCAAGGAGACTATATTTGCTTTATTGGTTTAGTGGCTTTGGTAACACTCTCTGGTACTACCAGAGAACCTAACTGTACACTTGCAAGTGGGCTCTCAATACATCTTTCCCATGTTTACATCAGGTTTTCGACAGCAGGCCCTTATAGCCTCTTCTCTTGTAGGTATCCCAGTTTACAGAACAAGAAGCCTTAACCTTTTGGGGGGGGCTTGGCTCCCCTGGCCACATCTCCTTGTAGATAAATTCCATTGCTGATATCAGAGCTCTCCTGTGTTAACATATATTTTTTTTAATTTTTTTAATTTTAAATTTATATTATTTTGTAAGTTTATGATGTACTGTCTGCGTAGGTTTGTGCACCATGTTGTACAATGCCACGGAGGAGGTCAGAAGAGGGTTCCGGATTCCCTGGAACTGGACTGCTTCTCCTGGAATTGGAGTTAAGACGACGATGCTTAGCCGCCATGTGGGTACTGGGAATTCGAACCCGGGTCCTCTAGGCTATCTCTCCAGCCCTCTAATTAATTTTGTAATTTTATACTTTCATGTTCAGCATTATACGCATTATACAATTAACATAAAATTGTCTGTTTTCTGAAGTTTAATTTAAAAAATTCTGTAGTATTTTCAGAAAGAAACCTAAGAATTGCATGATTGAGGGAGAGGAGATGCTGAAACTCTTTAGTTTTACTGTTTTATATCTTTCAAATTCTGTAACATATACAGTAAAATTAGCATTCTTGAGTTTGAGGAAGGTGAATGGAAGATTTAAGACGAAACCTGGGTTGCTCAGTGAGACCCCACCTCAAAATATACCCCCCATTTTTTCTTCATGACCACCACCACAAAAGAAAAACAAATTAAATATGACTTGGCATGTAGCTTAGTGATAAGAGCACCTGCTTCTCATGTAAAGGTCCTGGGTTCAATCCCCAGCATCTAGGAAACTCCAACAAAAATTTGAGTTTATTAATAATTTCTAGTCATTTAGACATGTCTAGATTAAATTTTTTTGTTTATTTTATTTTTGGTCTTTTTGAGACAGGTCTCCCTATACGCCAGCTGGCCTGCAACTCCTATGGTAGACAAGGCTGGCCTTGAACTCACAGAGCTCCATCCTCTCTGCCTCCCAATCTGGATAAAGGCATATCCACCAAAAAAAAACTAAAAAAAAAAAAAAAAAAAAAAAAAAAAGCCTAAATACTACTTTCCCACTGAACAGCAATTCCTCAAGCACATCTTGCCTAATACCAAGATTTCAGCCAAATATAACATTACAATAATACATTGATATTTCAGATTCATTCCTGTTCACTTGAACACTTCAGTTTTCTAGGTAATCAAAACTTTACTCATCTCATGATACAAAAGAGGTTAGACTTTCAGTTTTAGACCTGAAGCTGCAGGGTTTGAAATGGCCGAGGGGCAGAGGAGAATGTGTTTGGGCTCTTTTCCCCCTGCCTCTGCTGCTTCCAGATACTCACTCCCCTAGGCAGGGACAAGAAAATAGTGAGGCTATTACTGGTGAGTGGCAGTCTTCTCTGCAGCATTGACAGATCACTAGTCTGGCCTCTNTCCTCCAAGGAGAGAGCTAATAGCCAATTAGATTTGGGATATACGGGCATATGGCTGCCACTGCTGCACAGTATTTCCAGGCAGGTGAGGTGTAGCTGGTGCTGACAGAGGAGTCTTGCTTGACTCAAGGAGACCTATATTTGCTTTATTGGTTTAGTGGCCTTTGGTAACACTCTCTGGTACTCCAGAGACCAACTGTACACTTGCAAGTGCGGTCTCAATACATCTTTCCCATGTTTACATCAGGTCTTCGACAGCAGGGCCTTATTGCCTCTCTTCTTGTAGGTATCCCAGTTTACAGACAAGAAGCCTTTACCTTTTGGGGGGGGCTTGGCTCCCCTGGCCAACATCTCCTTGGTAGAATAATCCATTGCTGATATCAGAGCTCTCCTGTGTTAACATATATTTTTTTTAATTTTTTTAATTTTAATTTTATTTATTTTTGTATGTGTATGAATGTACTGTCTGCATGTAGGTTTGTGCATCCATGTTGTACAATGCCACGGAGGTCAGAAGAGGGTCTCGGATTCCCCTGGAACTGGAGTTCTCCTGGAATTGGAGTTATAGACGATTCTTAGCCGCCATGTGGGTACTGGGAATCGAACCCGGGTCCTCTAGGCTATCTCTCCAGCCCCTCTAATTAATATTTGTAAATGTTCATCAGCATTATACAATTAACATAAAATTGTCTGTTTCTGAAGTTTAATTTAAAAAATTCTGTAGTATTTTCAGAAAGAAACCTAAGAATTGCATGATTGAGGGAGAGGAGATGCTGAAACTCTTTAGTTTTACTGTTTTATATCTTTCAAATTCTGTAACATATACACGTAAAATTATCTAGCATTCTTGAGTTTGAGGAAGGTGAATGGAAGATTTAAGACGAAACCTGGGTTGCTCAGTGAGACCCCACCTCAAAATAATACCCTCCCCCATTTTTCTTCCATGACCACCACCACAAAAGAAAAAACAAATTAAATATGACTTGGCATGTAGCTTAGTGATAGAGCACCTGCTTCTCATGAGTAAGGTCCTGGGTTCAATCCCCAGCACTAGGAAACTACAACAAAAATTTGAGTTTATTAATAATTCTCTAGTCATTGTGAGCATGTACTAGATTAAATTTTTTGTTTATTTATTTTTGGTCTTTTTGAGACAGGGTCTCCCTATAACCACAGCTGGCCTGCAACTCCCTATGTAGACAAGGCTGGCCTTGAACTCACAGAGCTCCATCTGCTTCCGCTTCCCAAGTGCTGGGATTAAAGGCGTGCACTACCATGCCTGACAACTGGACTAAACCTTTATAAAAAAAAAAAAAGCCTTAAATACTACTTTCCCACTGAACAGCAATTCCTCAAGCACATCTTGCCTAATACCAAGATTTCAGCCAAATATAACATTACAATAATACATTGATATTTCAGATTCATTCCTGTTCACTTGAACACTTCAGTTTTCTAGGTAATCAAAACTTTACTCATCTCATGATACAAAAGAGGTTAGACTTTCAGTTTTAGACCTGAAGCTGCAGGGTTTGACATGGCCGAGGGGCAGAGGAGAATGTGTTTGGGCTCTTTTCCCCCTGCCTCTGCTGCTTCCAGATACTCACTCCCCTAGGCAGGGACAAGAAAATAGTGAGGCTATTACTGGTGAGTGGCAGTCTTCTCTGCAGCATTGACAGATCACTAGTCTGGCCTCTGCCTATGACTCAGTGAGGACCAGTGTGGCGCCATAGTTCTCTTCTGACAAGATGTTTGTCCACTGTCTTTGTCCTTGGGTGAACCCATCTTTACTCTCCATACTGCACCACTCACCAGTTATAGAGTCACCAGCTGTAACTCTCAGTCTCATCTATGGGGGCCAGTTCAGGTGTGCAGAGGTGCTGGTCACCTCTATATTGAGGGAGACGAGCCCCTCTGGCTTCTCTTTACTGCAGTATCACTCCATTCACACCACCTCCACACTGGTCTCTGCCCATGTTCCAGTAGCACAAGAGGCACATCCACAAATCTGCTATTTCAGAAGGTCACATGGCCAAGGAACACAGGGTGTACTGTTTGCTTTTCTAGTCAAATGACCTACTTGAGCTCCCCTCACCCACACGCTTGACTTAAGAGAAAGAATAGATGCTGTACACCCACTCCCAAGAGGCTGGTTTCCTCTCTGCCAACCTCTCCTGGGAGATAGGCATAGCAATGGGTGGTTAGCTACCTCCCTAACTGAGGGTCTCTTGCTGACCCCTGCAGGAGGGTGGTAGACCCCAACTTTACTGGTGATGATATAAATTTAGAGTATGGGACATGTAATGTGTTCTGTCCTCAGTTTGGGACTTAGCAGTAGTTACTAATTCAAGAAGAAAGTTTCTGCTTGACATCCTGTCATGCCTATCTGTGTGCTTGGTTCCTGTCATCCATGTATAACTCAACACCCCTGCCCCCTGACACACAAGCACTGTTAATTCTAAATGATTAGACTATTTGCAAGGATTGCAGTTTTCAAACCTAAGAAATGTATACTACCCAGGAGATTTTTCTCTGAAGAGATAATGAGATAGGTCCTGCTATATAGCCCAGGCCACTCAAACTCTCAATTCTTGTCTGAGCTTTCCAACTGCTTGGATTACAGGCATTTGCCAACACACCTAGAATTTGTTGTTGTTGTTTACTTGTTTTGTGTGCTCCTCTTTCTCCTCCTCTTCTTCCTCCTCCTCCTCCACCATCCTCTTCTAGTACAAAGTTCCATCCCAGATTCACTTTATTAGAATCCAGGACTAGGCCCACGGTATCTGCAATTAATTCAAATACATGCAGCCTGGTCTGGAAGTGGGAATCAGTGATAGAGCACTTATGCTAGAGCCAATTACCTATTTGTAAGTATTTCTTGTGCAAGCCCTTGAGCTTTTGTCCAAGCAGTTGGGAGTGATGCATATTGAAAACAACAACAACAACAACAACAACAACAACAAAAAAGACTGCACAAAGAACTGACTGAAACAGTGAACTTCTGCTCAAAACAG
>VZQC01012887.1:238887-312053 GCA_009823505.1 Rhizomys pruinosus
GAACTATTACTTAATACATGCAAGGCTACAAGTTAAACCCCCAGGATTGAGGAAAGGAATGCAAACTGCTTAGCATTTAGGTGTGATTTAACGAGAACTCAGAGAGAGACAGAGAGACAAAAAGAGAGAAAGAGACGAAAAGAGACGGAGAGAGAAACAAAAGCTCACAAAATGATTTGGGTTAATATAAAGCTCAATGAACAGAAATTGTACTTATATGATTCATTTGTATAGCTCTAACACTGAGACTCCTGCCTAGCACACAGTAGACTTTCAGAAGTACTTACTGCATGGATGAATAGATATGTGGGACATTTCTATTTGAAAGGTAAATCAACTACCCATCTCACCAATATGTACTACAGCCTACACTGGGAAAACAAAACGCTATTGTCTAAGTCTCTGGGACTGTTAAAACAAAGTAGCTTAGAAACAAAACGAACTTATTTTAGTCATTCTGGAGGCTAAGAGGGTCAATGTCAAGGTGTCAGAAGATTTGGTGTCTGAAGAGCGTCCACCAGGAAGAGACAAAGCAGCTCTCTGCAGCCTCTTTGATACAAGAACTTATCCTACTCAAGGCTACTTAATGACCTGATTTTCTCCAGAGGCTCCACTCCCAACGCCATAGCAGCAATGATTAAGTCCCAGCATATGAATCTGGGGGAGACACAAGCATTCACATCATATCATCTACCAAAAGTCACCATTTAATATGAGCACATCTTTTCTGAATTTGAGTGATAACTGAATCATGTGAGAGGTGAGCACTACCCGGAGAAGTTCACCGTGATTCTCCACCATCTGGGATCTGGAACTGACCGGGAGAAAAGTAACAAAGGCAGCAAGTGGGATAGATCCTAAAAAAAAATAAAAATAAAACAAAAAAAAAAAAAAAACCTGATTGGGTAAATAAGCCATTTGCAGTGAAGAGTGATGGAGATTTCCTGAAAAAAATGCTTTTTAAAACTTTTTATTTATTTTTTATGTGTATGAGTGTACTGTCTGCATGTAGGTTTGTGCACCCCTGTCATGCAATGTCACAGAGGTCAGAAGAGGGTGTCAGATTCCCCTGGAACTAGAGTTAAAGAAGGTTCTCAGCTGCCATGTGGGTGCTGGGGATCGAACCTGAGTCCTCCGTAAGAGCAGTCAGCGCTCTTAACGGCTAGGCCATCTCTCCAGCCCTGAGAAAATGCTCTCTTACTGTAACTTTTCTACAGATCCATTCTGCTTATCAAGACCTTTGTTAGAAGCTACAGAGATAGCTCAGCTGGTAGAGCATTTGCCGTGTAAACATGAGGACTTGAACTTGATGCTCAGCATCCACAGAAAAATAGACATAGAGACAGGCACATATAATCCCAATGCTGGAGAAGAGACAGCAGGGGGATCCCTGGGATTCACTGGACAGCTAGCCTAGTGTAAGAGGTAGCCCCAGGTCCCAGTAAGAGACCATGCTTCATAAAACAAGGTGAACAGCTCCTGAAGAAGGACACAGAAGGTTGACCTCTGGCCTCCATGTACATACTTGTACACACACACACACACACACACACACACCACACACAAATAATTTTGAGACAAGGTCTCCCTGTAGCCATGAATGGCCTGTAACTTGATATCTAAACAAGGCTGGCCTCAGTCTCACAGAGACCCACCTGCCTCTGCCTCCTGAGTGCTAGGACTAAGGTGTATGTCACTATACCCAGCCACAAAAACTAAAAAAAACAACAACAACAAACTAAGTTTAAGTACTCTTTACTCCAGCAACTTATAAAGTAATTCATTTTATTTCAACTTATTACACCAAAATTATGTTAAGGACCCATCACTCTGAGCATCCATTCATAATCTCTTAATTGTATGGTATACAAGGAATTAAATTTCCTTGTATTTTTTTTAAATTTAAATTTCCTCCCTGATAATAAGTCTTGTTTGGTGTGGATAAACCCACACCGAAGGACAACTGGGGATACAAGCCTGAGTCATATATATATATACATATATATATATATATGTATATATATACATGTATATATATATGCACATATTATCATATACAAAATATATTATATATACATAAGTTGGGTGGGATGTGGAAAGGGGTGCAGACAGGGGAGAGGTTCTAAATATGATCAGAATTATTGTATGAAATTCACAAAAGTTCAATTAGAATCAGGAAAAAAGGATGACTGCCTCCTTGGTACCTCGAAGTTGTCTGAAGGTAGTAGTGGCACTTTTGTGGGTTATTATGCTACTTTGATTTCTTATTACCAATGAAGGATAAAGATACTCTCCCCACAGGATGCTCATTGTAAAAGAAACAGAGGTTTTCAAAGGGTGGGTTTCCTATTCCCCTACAAGGAAGGAAGCAGAATTTGAAGCCATCACAGATGGCAAGTTATGGGCTCCTGGCTCCTGACACAAAACTTCCATGGGTCGGGGGATGAGGCATGAAGAGACATCAGGTCAGAAAGTCTGAGAGAAAATGTGGTACATTATTAACAATGATACTATGCAGCAGTAAAGAGGACAACATCATGAAAATTTGCAGGTAAAGGATGGAGCTGGAAGACATTAATGTTAAGTGAAGTAACACAGTCCCAGAAAAACAAACGAGCAAATGGTTCCCTCATATGTGTGAGCTAGTACCACACCCAGATATAAATATTTCTCTGGGGAGGGAGGATAGTAAAAGAACAACAGAAAGACTGCAATCAGAACTGGACTGAAATGGTGAATTGGAAAGGGGGGGGGATGGGTGGGAGAGGGACAAACGGGTGTATATCGATTAAGGCATATTTAAATTGACGTGAGCTCAGTCAAGTACCCAGTCCCTAGACACTGTTTACAGGACACATGGTGTTTTTGGACTTAGTAAAAGTAAAAGTAAACATGTGTATATTAAACAACATTGGTTTTACAGATCTGATAAAATGGTAATGCATCTGAATTAAATGGTGATATAATTCGCTGTTGCCCCCATTTGCTTTACATAAAATCTGTAGAGCAAGAACTTTGGGATTGACACATACAAATGTTTCTCTATAATTTCTCTGTTTTACGTATCACCTTGTAGCATCTCTTTAAGATGATTTTAACGTAAAAATTAAGTTTGCTTCCCAAGTTAATCGAATATCAACTTCCACATGGAGAATATTGAGAAGACTGAGAAAGAGATGAAAAGCATGTTTGGCAGAATGCATGAGCTCTGGTGGGGTGGGGGGTAGGGTAGGGAACACGGGTCTAGATTTGATAATCTTGTACAAAATATATTTTTAAAAAAAGATTTTTTAAGATATTAAAAATTGGGCTGGAGAAATGGCTCAGCAGTTGAGAGCACTGACTACTCTTGCACTTGGGAGGCAGAGGCAGGTGGATCTCTGTGAGTTCAAGGCCAGCCTGGTCTACAGAGTGAGTTCCAGGCCAGCTGGGGGTACAAGGAGACCTTATCTAAAAAATAATAAATAAATAAATAAATAAATAAATAAATAAATAAATAAATAAAGGAGATATTAAAAATTAGGAAATACATCACTGTGCCCCATATACCAATAAAAACTTTGTCGAATATAATTTTATTTTTCTAATGCCCACAGACAGTATTAAACACATTTATAGGGAGCTCCCAAGGCCACCAATGTGATATCAGACATTAAGAAATTAGACTTGTTGATTGTGTGGTTAGGTAAGCTTGTCAGGATTCCACAGGAGAAAATATACAGCAGTAACTGGTGATTTATTCTGCACTTCTTCCTACCCTTTGCTTTCAGTATGGAAAGACTCATACTACATATATGTCATCTGTTAACAGATGTCTCTTCAAGTCTTTCCTGGCTGTTAAGGCCCAGTGGAGAAATACTTGTTTTACCCGACCACTTGATTACTGAAATATCTACCCTGTTGCTCAGTCTGACTTCATTTACCTCACACATTCTGATCAGAATAATCTCTGTAGATTATAACCTTGGCCATTGTACTCCACGCCCCCAACAAAATCTCTTAATCTAATCACCGTTCATTCACAGGATGCTTAATGAGGAACTAAGACATTCAGATCTTTGTGTTCAACACTAAAAGTGAGTAAGGCAGCTCCCCTGCCAAGCAGTTTACACTTTAGGATATGCAGACATTTCTCAACGTACTATAAGGCAAATTATGCTCATTGTTTTAATTAGGGTCAAGGTTAAAGTTTAGAGATTCAAGAGGAAGGACAGAGCCACCTGTTTTCTGTTGAAGCCCATGGGTAACAACATAACCAGAGTCAAGTATTTGTCAATAGCTCTACTTTACAACTTGGCTTCATCAACTACTCCAGCCCCTTTCTGCAATCCATGCAAACCCTTAGCCCCTGCCAAATTGGCCTGGTTAGCTCTGAATGTGTTTTTCAGTTTCCACCCCCTTATCTTTCTTAATGCCAACCACTTGGAGTAAATCATTACCCAGTCCTGCCCAGATACCTATCCACTTACATACTGCCTTTTCTTTGAAAGCCCTCCTAGATCAGCCAAGCTCTTCATCATCCCCCTCCTCAGCTGAGTCACTCACCACTCACGTATTCTTTTGTGAATCTACTGAAACCTCCGTGTGTGCTCCCACACTGCAGCTCATGGAATGACCAGTGCTTTCCAGGCTGACATCTCCATTCTAGTCCAGCTTCTCAGCCTCTTCCTGTGTGGCTTGGAACTCGCTGCCATATTCACCATGCTATGCCTTGTCCCTACTCTCCAACTCTACCTTTAGTGGCTAAGGAGTTGGGGGCTTGTTTGGGAGGGCTCAGTCACCTGCCTCTACTTTTGACTCTGTATACTCTTCACTGTCACCTCAGTCTATGAAATTACCTTGTGCTGGAGGTGTCAGCATGATTTGGTTATGACTACTTTAGAAATATAAGCCAAATACCATGAAAGATATTTTGCTAAGTGAAATAAGGAAATATTTGCCATAATTCCATTTATACTTAGAGACATAGAGAGAAGACAATCTCTGTTGCCAGAGGCTTGTGGGGAGATGAATAACTGTTTAATATGTAGA
Organism: Rhizomys pruinosus; assembly: GCA_009823505.1. Lineage (NCBI taxonomy): Eukaryota > Metazoa > Chordata > Mammalia > Rodentia > Spalacidae > Rhizomys > Rhizomys pruinosus. Next base: position 243,919 of record VZQC01012887.1, read on the forward strand.
TATTCATCATAGGAAGAAATAGTTTCTGAAGATGGACAATAATGGAGATGCCACAGCAATAAATTTACTTAATGCTGCTGAGCTGTATATTTAAAGATGATTAAAATAGTAAATTTCATTACACATATTTTATCACAACAAAAGAAATAAAAATGTAAATGAGTCATTCAACAAGTATAATAGAGAGAATTTGATGCAAAACTAACATGGGGACTAAAGAGATGGCTCAGCAGTTAAGACCACTGGCTGCACTTGCAGAGGACCTTGGTTTGGTTCTCAGTATCCACAAGGTGGGTCACAGGGAATCTAATGCCCTCTTTTGACCTCTTCAGGCATTATATGACACAGGTACACTTGCATATATGTAGACAATACACTCATACACATAAAAAGCTAACATGTACATCTCCATCAACATGTATTCTTTTTAGATACCTGACTAGTGGGCTAAGGATTTCTCCTGCTGTGATTTCATAACTCTGAATACTTGTTCTGATTTACCTTTGTTCTTTTCTCATTTTTTGGCTCTAGTTTATTGGGGCCTCTTTGTGGCCTGACTGAATGTTTCTTTAAAATCAAGTATATAAACAGCTTGGAGTCAAGAGTTACTAAACAAATATATTTCACCAAAGTATTGCTTCCTACTCACAGTCTTGCTGTTTGATTTTCCCACCTCTCTGAATTTCATGCCTCATGAATTCAACCTGATTTTTTTCCTCTGACTAATTAGTGAGCAGGTTCCTTCTTTGAGAAAGATAGCAACAAAACTCCCCTGAGGCCTCCTCTCACCTTCCCATTTACAGAGGCAACATCACCCAGCTTAGAAACACAGGTCCTTAGTACTTCCAAAGATACAACCCTCTAATACCTCTCCAGGGATCTTGTTACCATTGTCACTGGATTTATTACCTTGCAGATCCCAAGGCTTCTCTTTCCCACAGCATAATATTTCCATATGTTATCTAACTCCCCAGAACTCAGACACATTGTATTATGTTATCTTTATAATCTTTGCAGTGAATTTGACTATGCATGCTGCATTTGTTTTAGATATTACTAAGAATCATTGGGATATTTTCAGGAGTTGTACTATCAGAAACTTCTTTTAATATAAATATATCACTTTTATTTTTTTTTTCTTCTGTTCACCTGAGTTCCAACAAATTTCATGCAAGCTGTTCTGAGAATCTACTAAGATCCCTGGCAGCACCTTTCATGGATGAGTCACAGAGACTTAATATACTGCGATTTTGATAACTCTTGTTCACTCTAATAAAAATTTCCAAGATGATATCATCTGAGTGCCATTTTTAATCCTGTGATTAACATGATGAAATTTTCATAAATCTCCTCAGTAAGGTAGTTTCCTGTGAAATTCCTAGACTTATTCTGTTGATCACTATAGTGAAGATTGTGTAAGTCTTATGCATCCAAGTCTCCCTAGACTATAATCCATTATGAAATGCCATTGTTCAATTAAAGGAAACAGGGTTTCCTCACAGAAATTCCTCAGAGCTGGAGCAGGATAAATAGAAGATGAACCTAGTGTCACTTGTAACGGCAAAAAGCTCAGAGCTCAAGAGGACAAGAGTATGTCAAAGGAACTCAGATGACAACCTGAAAGGCTTCCAGTGGGCAAGGCTGGACTAATTAGAACAGTAACATAAACAACAGAGCTCTAGAGCATAGCCCAGCTACAAAATAATTACCTATGAGCAGATACTGAGGTGAATAAATGAATGAATAGGTAAATAAAGAAGATAAAATTTCAAATAGTAAATACTTTCTCTTCTAGGAGAGTAAAGATTAATTCTCCACTTGTCTCCACCCACTTCAATGTGAATTGCAGTTAGTGGCTTGTTTCCAAAGAACAAAATTTGTACACATGAGCATAGTAACTTTTCAAAGGAGATATCTGAACAGCAACTGGGGAGACTCACGTCACCAGACAGCTGTGTTGGCCACCTATACTCTTGATGTGATGTGACGGTGCTTGCATCCTTCTGGAAACTCAGATCAGCTTCTTCCTAATCAAGGGATTTTTCTACAACATACCTAGCTTACCACAAAACACCCAGGTCATGGAAAATATTGACAGACTGAGAAACCACCACTAACCAGAGCATACTAAGAGATGTGACAGCTCAGCATGCCATAATCCCAAATTGGGTCTGCAGACAGAAAAGACATTACTGAGGGAAACAAAACTAGTGAAATCTAAATAAAGTCTGGCTTAGTTAATAATGATATTATCAATGCCAACTTCCCAGGTTTGTTCATGTTATGTTGTATTTGCTTCTGTTTTCACAGCTCAATGGCTTGAATTCAGGGATTTTCCCATCCAAAGAAAGTGCTCTACTGCTGAGATGCAACAACCACAGCTTCTTCATTTTTGACAAATATGTAGTAGCATTATAATATATTATCTCTAAAACAAAAAACAGCAAAGGGATTGTATGAAAACTTGGTTCTGTTGTTACCATCTTTCTGGGTCTAGAATTATTCAAATTAAAAAGATGCATTTTTAAAAACTGCTTTATACCATCTCCAGTTACCATTAGCAGCAAAAGATAAAGAATCTAACCTTTGGGACTGGAGAGATGGCTCAGCAGTTGAGTGCCCTGGATGCCCTTGCAGAGGACCTGGGTTGGCTTCCCAGCACCCTCATGGTAGCTAACAGCCATCTGTAACTCCAGTTCCAGGGGATCCAAGGCCCTCTTCTTACCTCCTTGGGCACCACACGACATGGGTGCCTTATATACATTAGGTAATACACTCATATGCATAAAATAAAAATAATAAAGTAGTGGCACATGATTTTAATCCCAGCACTCAGGAGGCAGAGGCAGGTAGGTGTCTGTGAGTTCAAGGCCAGCTTGGTCTACAAAATAAGTTCCAGGACAGCTCGATCTACAAAGAAACCCTGTCTCAAAAACAGCAAAAAAAAAAAAAAAAATCTAACCTTGCTCCTGGAAGAAGCACTTTTCTAACCTGACATTTAGAAAACCAAACCAGATCCATGACAATCTGTACATATAGCTCAATAATCTTCAGGTTGGTGATGGAGGGTATGTATGTATATTTTAGAGTAATATAAAATTAAAATGGAAAAATGTGAATCAAGAAATATGATATGGAAATAACATACAGTTTGTTTTCAGAAGATACAATTTTAGTATAGGTGTGATGTATCAGGCTGATGTAACAGCCTTTCTGGGTGCTTAACGACCATACTTAACGCCCATACCAATTTGGCTGAGGGACCTAAGGGATAACTTTGTTCCTTGCCCTCAAAAGTCAACCAAGTCTCAGGGGACTATGCAGGGGGCATCTCCTGAAATGTCCTGTAAATGTGAGTCACCAGTCTTCCTGTGTAGGGAGGTTTTGGAGATCCACTAATGGGACATCAGCCAGTGTCCAGTCTATAAAGAGGAAAGTCTGCTCATGCTTCAAAAAGGGAAGCCTGGTCTAGCAAGACCTGAATTTCTCTTCGAGTGGTTAGCACTGGCAAATGAAATGCGACGGCAGGGGCCCACCCCCAAAAAAACCCCAGTGACCCCTGAGGACCAGATCCTCAATTGACCTAAAAAACCAAACTTGGTAATCTGGGCTGTGTGGCCTTAAGCATCCAAAAAGAAGTAAACTGAAATAACCAGTAAGGCCTGAGAAATTGTACTTCAGGTATTAAATTTGAGATCTTAAAAGAGAGAGAGCATTTTTGTTTTGCTGTCTTCATTTTACTGGAAGTGCATCTACTTTGTGGCTGCCACTGCTTTTGCCATTCTTCAAAGAAATGAGACATAGCTTTTTAACCCTCCAATATGGACTGAAGACTCATGTCTCTTCAAAGAATCCTCCAAACCTGCAATGCCAGATGGGGATACTGAATATCCAGTTGTGGACTAGCAGCTACTGGGATTTCAGCTCACAGAGTAAGACTGACATTGTTGGACTACCGGCTGTTATGGAGGCCAGTACAGGAAGATCAAGACAGGACACTTGCTTAATGGACTCCATTTGGGAGACCATGGGAGGGAAAGACCCCAGAGTGTGGAGCACGAGGGCAGATTGGTGGTTGTTTGGGGTTGCCAAGGAGGAACCTTCAAACATTCCTTAAGGAAAAATGACATCTTTTAGAAAAAAAAAAAAAAATCCTCCAATTCAGGTGATGTGTATGTTGTTATCTATCTGTTGGTGGTTTGAATGAGTGTCCCCTATAGGCTTTAGTATTCAGACATTTTGTCTCCAGTTGGTGGCACTGTTTTGGGAGGTCTAATAGGTTGGGCCGTGCTAGAGGGAGTGTGTCACTGGGGGCAGGCTGAGTTTAACAAGCCTCGTGGTCTCAGTCACCTCTCTCTCTGCTTCCTGTGCTCATTGTGAGACAGCCTCCAGATGCTGCTCCAGCTCCAGCCGCTCCATGCCTCCGGCCACAATGGATCTATATTCCTGGAACGTCAATCATAGCTCAAATAAACTCTTCCTTTTATAAGTTCCTTGGTCATGGTCTTTTATCACGCAACAGAAAAGTGACTAATACAGTATCTATATATTTTGTGTGTGTGTGTTATATATATATATTATATATATATATATATATAATTATAAATTCTTCAGGACTAGTGTATATTGAATCTTAGATTCCATCCCCTCAAATATCACATCCTGTCATAAGCAGAATTTTAGGCCTGTTTCCATTTGAGTTTTGTAGGTGAGGGGAGAGGCACTTGGAATGTGTTTCTGTGAAAAGATCCATAGGGTCTTATGCCAAAGTCAGCAAGTTTCAGAAAAATTTTTAAATCCCAATGTTTACTAGAAAATAACACTAGCCAAAAAGGCAGACAGACAAGCTGACCGTGGTGGGGCTTGCCTTTAATCCCAGCACTTGGGAGGCAGAGGCAGGCAGATCTCTGGGAGTTTAAGGTCAGCCTGGTCTACACAGCAAGTGCCAGGCCAGCTGGGACTAAAGGGAAATCCTGTCTCAAAAAGAGTTAAAAAAAAAAAAAAAAAAAAAGGCAGACAGATGTACAAAAAGAAAAAAATTCATTTAAATTGGGCAATTCAAGCATCACACAAAGGCACAGCTAAATTAACAATCCTATCGACAATATACTTCTTTATTTCAAGAATACATTTTAGGTCTGGAGAGTTGGCTCAGAAGTTAAGAGCACTGGCTGCTGTTGCAGAGGACCCAGGTTCTCAGCACCCACATGGCAGCTAACAACCATCTGTGAAACTCCAGTTCCAAGAGATCTGACAACCTTTTCTGGCCTCTGCCAGCATTGTACATTCATGGTGCATTTACATACATGTAGACAAAGTACTCATATACATGAAATAAAAGTAAGTAAATAAAATTTATAAAAAGAATACAGTTAAGACAGGCATGGTGGCACATGTCTTTAGTCCCAGCACTTAGGAGGCAGAGACAGACAGGCTGTGAGATCCAGGCCAGCTGCAGATAAAGGGAGACCCTGTCTCAAAAAGACCAAAAAGAAAAAAAAAATCAAAACAAAAAAATTGAAATGAGTATTTTCTTTATGTTGAGAAATTTCCAAATCCCTATTTGCTCCTAAATTTACTTCAGCAGCAAAGCAATTATCAAAGGAAAAAAATGCCAAACATGCTGAGCTTTTTGCATTTGATTGCCAAATTCCCAGTGCTAAAATTTCACAATGTTTTGCTTGTGTGTTATAACAAAGTAAGAGAAACTTGAAAATATTGTGCTCAATGAAACCACAACAATCCCAGAAGATTTCTACCAAGTCCCTGCTCATTATGTCCCCAGGGGAAAAAGGAGATCCAGGAGGACCTTTCGAGTGTCTGAAAGGTTACAACAGCTCTATAATAATGCAATATGGAAGGGATGGAATGGGTGCATTTTATTTCCTCATGTTCCCAGAGAAGGACAATTGTCAAGTTTTGTTAGTCAATTGAAAACCAATGTAGGAAATCTGAAGAGACAGCCTTCATCAAAGACTGAGGAAATGATTGTATCTATTAAATACTATAGTGATATACAGAAAAATAGAGTCTACACTAGAAAACCTCTTAAAAACTCAGCAGGCAGTTTCTTATATAATACTTGTAGTAAATACACTTGTATAAACCAATGCTTTCTTTGGACAGCTTTTGGTTTCCAATGTTTAATTTTACTTGACATAGTCTAAAGAAGTGGAGCCAAGGGTAAAAAAGGGCTTTTTAGTTTATTTTTCTAGATAGAAACAGATGTGCATTTAGAGAACAATTTTCTCAGTGCAACCAATGCACTGCAGTCAGAGCCCGGGCACAATTGAGTTGATTCATCCTGAAATTTCACATTTAATGAATCTATTTTACTATTTAATTTCAGACTCTCCTTAGTTGGACATAATGCGCTGTCTTCTTTAAAAAAAGGAATCAACCTGGCTAGACATGATGGTGCACACCTTTAATCCTAGCACTTGGGAGGCAGAGGCAGGCGGATCTCTGTGAGTTCAAGGCCAGCCTGGTCTACATAGCAAGTTCCAGGACAGCTGGAGCTACAGGGAGACCCTGTCTCAAAAAGACAAAAAAAAAAAAAATCAACCTTATTAAAACTCAAAGTTTTTTTAAGTTGCAGATGAATCTCAAACAAATGAGTTTTCCCATTCTTAAGGTTGTCTTTCCATCACTTGCTTCAAAACTGAAATAACATCTATTTCAACATTATATTGTTATCAAAAGAATATTTATGTAAGAAAATCAAGAATATTCAGTAAACAATGATTTTCTATAAGTGAAAGGCTGGGGATCAATTAATTCCAGGGTCTGGTGCATATTAGGCAAACATTATACCACTGAGCTATATCCCCAGTGCCAACAAAAGTATCTTTAAGTCATACTGTATTCTCATAGATAAAAAGAGAAAAGTAAAAAATAAAATCTCAAAGATTCAGAGGAGGCCTTCTCTTTTCTCCTTCCTCTGCCCTTCTTTTCCAGAACAGCTTAATTATAAATCTTTAGACAGATTGGAAGGGTAGGCATCTCCAACTGCATAAGAGTGGCAGGGGCCCAGTGGGAAGATGAGAATCCTCAGGAGATGAAGGCGCAGCACTATGGCAGAGGATGGGCAGCAGGAGAAAGGCCCAAGAGTGGACTGTCTCCAGATGTTACAGCCCAGGTAGGACGAAGAAGGGATCCAAGTAGTGGCATTCAGCAACAGCAGCCCAGAGTGGAGAGATGCTGGAGCACAGAAGAGTAAAAGCAGGCTGGTTCAGATAAGAAAACTGGTCAGTTAAGTAACTGTATTAAGAATAATGAGACACAGGCAGAAAATAATATTGAATTTTATGATGAATATAGTGATCTTCAGGATTATTGCTATACATGAAAACAAACATAGAAGAGTGAGAATGTGTATCTATGTACAAATATTCCCTAGTCTCTGTCTACAGAAAGAGAAAATAAAACAATGGTGTAAACCAGACCTGGTGGCATAAGCCTGCGTTTGGGAGGTAAAGGTTGTTGATATTTGGCTACACAATATGAGTCACAAGACAACCTGGTCTCCATGAGATACTGTCTTTTTTCTTTTTTTGGCTGACATATACAAATATAAAGTTGTTCATAGTTATAGGGTCACGTGATGTTTCATGCATATATACATTGTTTCAAACTTAAAACTGCTGAACATGTCTAGGTCATTAATCATGTATAATTTCTTTGTGGTTAAAAATTCCACAGTTCATGGGGGCTGGAGAGATGGCTCAATGGTTAAAGAGCACCAACTGCTCTTGCAGAAGACCCAGGTTCGATTCCCAGCACCCACATGGCGGCTAAGAACCATCTTTAATTCCAGTTCCAGGGGGATCCAACCCCCTCTTCTGACCTCTGCAGCATTGCACGACAAGGGTGCACCAACCTACATGCAGACAGTACATTCATACACATAAAAAAAATAAATAAATAAATTCCACAGTTCTGAACAAAATTACACAGTTCTTTCTTTGAGGCTTTTGAAATGTATGCAATATCACATCTATATTGATCCCACTGTAAAATGATACACCAAAGCAACTGTATGTAACCAACTTGGAATTCATTGATCAGTTTCATCCACACATACCTTCTTTTTTTTTTTATTATTTTCAGGGGTTTAGATTTTTTCTTTTAATTTTATATTACTCTAAAATATGAATATATACCTCTCGCCCATGTACATTAATTACCATGCCTGAAAGTAGGTGGTAAGTTACTTCTAGGCCTCATTAAGATAGTCACATTATAACATCTCAGTTGCTGTCAGATAGAAAGAAATATAACAATAACATTGCTCAGCTTTTCTTTCAATTGGGGTATTTGGTATTAGCATCCACAAATGAGGGAAAACATTCCCTGTTTGGTTTTTTGGGGGGACTGTATTACTTCACTTGGCATAATGGCTTCAAGTTCCATCTATTTACCTGCAAATCTCATGATGTCTTCTTTCTTTACTGCTGCATAAAACTCCATTGTGTAGATGTACCACATTTTTGTTATCCAGTCCTCAATTGAGGGGCATTTGGGTTGGTTCCAGCTCTTCACTATTGTGAAAAGAGCTGCAATAAACATAGATGTGCATATATCTTTGCAGTAGGATGAGTCTTGTGGGTATATACCTAGAAGTGGTATGGCTGGTTCAGGTGGTAGGCTCACTGGTGATTTCTTCCCACTCTGTGGGTTTTCTCTTCACTTCATTGATTGTTTCTTTCACTGTACAGCAGCTTTTGAGTTTGATGAGGTCCCATGTGTCAATTGTTGACCTTATTTCCTTTACAGCTGCTGTCAATTTAGAAAGATTTTTCCTACACCTATGTCTTGTAGGGTGTTGCCAACTTTTTCTTCTATCACCTCAGGGTTTCAGGCTTCATGTTGAGATCTTTGTTCCACTTGGAGTTGCTTTTTGTACAGGGTGAGAGGTAGAGGTTTAATTTTGTTCTTCTACAAATGGTGATCCAGTTTTGCCAGCACCAATTGCTGAAGATGCTATCCTTCCTCCATTGAGCTTTTTTTTGCCCCTTTGTAAAATATGAGGTGGCTGAAATTGTATGAGCTCAAGTTTGGATCTTCAATTTTGTTCCGTTGGTCAATGGGTCTGTTTTTGTGCCAGTACCAGGCTGTCTTTATTACTATGGCCCTGTAATATAGCTTGAAGTCTGGTAAAGCAATACCCCCCCCACCCCCGTATTGCACTTTTCACTCAGGGTTGCTTTAGCAATTCAGGGTCTTTTGTTTTTCCATATGAATTTTAGTACTTTTTTTTCTTTTTTTTTTTTTTAATTTATTTTTGTATGTGTAGGAATGTACTGTCTGCATGCAGGTCCGCGCACCCGTGCTGTGCAATGCTGCGGAGGTCAGAAGAGGGTCTCGGATTCCCCTGGAACTGGAGTTCTCCTGGAATTGGAGTTACAGACGGCTCCTGGCCGCCATATGGGTACTGGGGATCGAACCCGGGTCCTCTGCAAGAGCAGTCGGCGCTCTCAACCACTAGGCCATCTCTCCAGCCCCAGTATTTTTTTTCTAAGTCTGTGAAGAAACTCATGGGGATTTTGATTGGGATTGCATTGAATCTGTACATCAATTTGGGTAAAATGGACATTTTTCCTATATTAATTTTTTCAATCCATGAGCATGGGAGGTCTTTCCATCTTTTGATGTCATTTTCAATCTCCTTCTTCAGGGGTTTAAATTTTTTGTTGTAGAGGTCTTTGGTATCTTTGGTTAAGTTTGTTCCCAGGCTTGGTTTTTGTTTTTTGTTTTGTTTTTGTTTTTGTTTTTTTGAGGCTATTTTGAGTGGGAATTTCTTTTTTTTTTGTCTTTTTGAGACAGGGTCTCCCTTTAGTCCCAGCTGTCCTGGAGCTTTCTCTGTAGACCAGGCTGGCCTTGAACTCACAGAGATCTGCCTGCCTCTGCCTCCCAAGTGCTGGGATTAAAGGCATGTGTCACCACGCCAGGCTCAAAGATCTTCTTATATTCCTTCTCCACTTATTTATTGTGGGTGTAAAGAAATGCTACTGATTTTTCTAGGTTAATTTTGTATCCTGCCACTTTACTGAAACTCTTAATCCTTTCTAGTAGTTTTCAGGTGGAGTTTTCAGCATCCCTCAGGTAAACTATCATATCATCTGCATAAAGGGATAGCTTAATTTCCTCTTTTCCAATTAGTACTCCTTTAATTTCTTTCTCTTATTGCCCTAGCAAAAGTTTCAAGGACTATGTCAAAGAGGAGTAGCAATAGGGGGCAACCTTGTCAGGTTCCCACCTTTAAAGGGAGCAGTTCTAATTTTTCTCCATTTACGATTATGTTGGCTGTGGGTTTATTGTATATGGCTTTGATTAGATTTGGGAATGTTTCCTTCAGTCCAATTCCCTCTAGAACTTTAAACATGAAGGAATGCTGGATCTTGTCAAAAGCTTTTTCTGTATCAGTTGAGATGATTGTGTGACTTTTGTCTTTCAGTCCATTTATGTGGGGGGTTTGTTTGTTTGTTTGACACAGGTCTCCCTGTAGCCCCAGCTGGCCTGGAACTTGCTCTGTAGACCAGGCTGGCCTTGAACTCACAAAGATCCACCTGCCTCTGCCTCCCAAGTGCTAGGATTAAAGGCCTGCACCACCACGCCCAGCTGCATTTATGTGTTTTATATTTATTGATTTACATATGTTGAACCATCCCCGAATCTCTGGTAAGAATCAAACTTGATCATGATGGATGGTCTTTTTGATGTGAGTCTGTATGCAATCTGCCAGTATTTGGTTGAGAATTTTTGCATCTGTGTTCATTAATGAGCTAGTTCTATATTTTTCTTTTTTGGTTGTGTCTTTGCCTGGTTTTGGCATTAGAGTGATGCTGGCTTCATAGGAGTTTGGGATAGTTCCCTCTGTTTGTATCTGTATTAGTCACTTTTCTGTTGCTGTGATAAATCCACCATGACCAAGGATCTTGTAAAAGGAAGAGTTTATTTCAGCTTACGATTGATGGTTCCAAGGAATCAGAGTCCATTGTGGTGGGAAGCATGGTGGCTGGGGCTGGAGCAGCAAGCCAAGGGTCACATCTCGCAATGAGCACAGGAAGCAGAGAGAGGGAGAGGCTGGAGACCACAAGGCTTGTAAACTCACTAAGCCTGCCCCCAATAACGTACTTCCTCCAGCACAGCCACACCTTCTAAGACCTCCAAGAACAGTGCCACCAACTGGAGACAAAATGTCTGAATACTTAAAGCTTATGGGGGAACACTCAAACTACCACAGTATCCTTCTGAACAGTTTGAGTAGTAAAGGCTGTATGAATAATGAATGGGTCAGGGAAAAATAAAGAATGAAATAAAAGTATTCATGGAACTAAACAAAAAGTACAGTACAACACAACAAAACCTGTGGGATACTTTTAAAGCAGTCCTAAGAGGGAAATTTATAGCCCTAAGTGCCCACATTAAAAAAAAAAAAAAACAGAAAGGGAACAAATAAATGATCTAAGACTATAGCTGAAAACATTTGAGAGGCAGCAACAAATTGACCCTAAACCCAATAGACAGGAAGAAATAACAAAAATCAGAGCAGAAATCAATGAAATAGAAACAAAGAAAACAATACAAAAAATCTATGAATCCAAAAGCTGGTTCTTTGAAAAGATGAACAAGATAGACCTCTAGCCCAGTTAACCAAAAGAAAGAAATAGCAACTCCAAATTAATAGTATTCATGATGAAAAGGGAAAAATCAAAACAGATAAAGAAAAGATCCAGACAATCATATGAGAATACTTCAAAATTTTATATTCTGCTAAGTTTGAAAACCTAAGAGAAAAAGATGAATATCTGAAATCCTGGGAACTAACAAAGCTTAACCAAGAAGAGGTTGACAGTTTAAACAGACCCATAACATTTGAAGAAATTGAAGACATAATAAAAAAACCTCCCAACTAAAAAAGCCCAGGCCCAGATGGTTTCACAGCAGAATTCTATAAAACATTTAAAGAGATATCATATTTAAAAAAGGTGGTGGCAGGGGGCAATGATGCTCCATTAGTAATACACCTAGTAATCTACATTCTCCTCTGAAAAATATGGCTGGCTCTAGGAAATGGAAAATGCTGAGCATCAGACATCCAGTTGTAGGTCAGGAAGAGTAGCACACATCTTTAATCTCAACACTTGGGAGACACACACAGGTGGGGCTCTATGAGTTTAAGGCTAATATGGTCTATATATTGAATTTCCACCCAGGGCTATGTTGTAAGACCTTGTCTCAAAATAGTCACAACAACAACAAAACATTTAGTTGTGGCAATAAAGAAAAAAAAATCACTTGTGGGGGCTCTCAGTGGATGAGCACTTGGTGCTCTTCCAAAGAACTAGAATTTGATTCCCAGCACCCATGTCCACAGGCTCACAATCCCCTATGACTCTAGTTCCAGAGCATCTAACACCCTCTCCTGGCCTTTACAGATGCCTGCACTCACATCCATATACTCACACAGACACACACACACACACACACACACACACACACACCTAAAAATAAAATAAATCTTTTCAAAAAAAAATCATTGGTGATATATCAAAAGGATAAAGAAGATAGCTAATTAAGCTTCAAGTTTCAAAGTATTCATCTAAAGAGAACATTTAGAGTTCCCATCTCATCAATTTTTCCTTTAGGTTGTTTTGTAATTCTGCTGCTTTTCTGAATTCTTTTTTTAAATTATTTATTTATTTATTATTTTTATGTGTATGAGTGTATTGTCTACATGTAGGTTTGTGCACCCGTGTCATGCAATGCCACGGAGGTCAGAAGAGGGTGTCGGCTTTCCCTGGAACTGGAGTTAAAGACTGCTCTTAGCCACTATGTGGGTGCTGGGAATCAAACCCGGGTCCTCTGTAAGAGCAGTCGGTGCTCTTAACCACTGAGCCATCTCTCCAGCCCCTTTTCTGAATTCTTTACCTATTCTGAAGACTAATCTTCTAGGTCACATAAGTGGAAGACACTATTTGCAACGCCATGGCTTCTCTGGTCGCCATCTCCATGGTCCTGTTAGCTTTCCTACTCCAGGGTCTGTCTTTCTACCACTTGCTGAAAAAAATGAAGAGTAACAGTAACATTAATTTCAATACTGCATATTATTAGTAAAAGATATTTGCATGCAAATATAAAGAGTATTTAGCTGCTACTGATTTTATTTTGGTTGAGTTTACCCATTTTTTTCCTTTAGAGCATTTAGGTAAAGCATTTATTTTATTTAAGTTGTGTGTGTGTGTGTGTGTGTGTGTGTGTGTGTGTGTGTGTGTGTTCCCATGGAGGCCAGAAGTGGGTGTTGGATTCCTTGGAGCTGGAATTTTCCAAACATTTTTAAGGTAGTAAGCCACTGAGCTATCCCTCCAGGTTTTTATGGCCTCGTTTTATTAATTGTTTTGGACCCCTCCCTCAGAAAGACAGAGTTCTGGAATGTTTTCTAAAAGTGCAGGCAGGTAAGAGAGCTCAACAGATAAAAAAGCCCAGCAGGTAAAAGTACTTGACCATCTCAGCTAAATTACAGAAACTACATACACGGTAGAAGGAGAGAACCAACACTTACAAGTTGTCCTCTGACTCCACACATGCACCACAGTGCTCATGCACACACACAAAATAAATAAATGAGCAAATGTAAACTGAAAATTTTTAGGTTTCAGAGTTTGTTCTGAAATTCACATAGAATCTTCTGTTTACATATATTATCTACATACTGATAACCAATTAACCCAGCAGTACTTATTGAGTAATCACTCTTCCTATCAGAGTAATTTATCACAACAGCAATCCTACAGTATCTTAATTACCATAACTTTATCATAAGTCTAAAATATCTGGATGGCAAAACTCCCATGTTTTGCTCATTTTCTTTAAATGTATGTTTTAACTCTTTTCCATATAAATTTTAGAGGAAATGAGATTTTTGCATATAACTTTTTTTTTAGATTTCTTAAAGAAATACTGTATTTATTATTTTATGTGAATGAATATATTGCCTGCATGTTTATAAGTGTACTCATGTTGTGCAATGCCCAAGGAGGTTAGAAGATGGCATTGGATTCCTCTGTAACTGGAGTTCCAGATGATTGTTAGCCAAAATGTAGGTGCTAGGAATCAAACCCACGTCCTCTGCAAGAGCAACCAGTGCTCTTAACCACTGAACCATCTCTTCAGCTCCCTTTTTAGATTTAGATTTTGATTGGGATTGTATTAAATCTATAAGCTAACTTGACAATAGAAATATCTTTAAAATATTCATAGTTTCTGTCAATTAATATAGTAATTCATAAAAATATTGAAATGGGCTGGGCGTGGTGGCACAAGCCTTTAATCGTAGCACTCAGGAGGCAGAGGTAGGCAGATCTTTGGAGTTCAAGGCCAGCCTGGTCTACAGAGTGAGTTCCAGAACAGCTGGGGCTACAGGGAAACCCTGTCTTGAAAAGACATATATATATTGAAAATGGTAAGTTTTTGTGCATATAATAATGAAAAGTCAGAAATAGAAGGTAGTCTAACTAATGTAAGAGCTTAAAGATTTACATATCTAATATCTTACAGCTCATAATAAAACATCAGGGAATAATCAGAAAGGACATGACCAGACAATTCATATGATAGAAATACAAACTAGAAATAAATCTATGGAAAAAGTCTAGTCTCATTAACAGTAAAGAAATACAAACTTGGAGCTGGAGGGATGGCTCAGCGGTTAAGAGCACTGACTTCTCTTACAGAGGACCAGGGTTCGATTTTCAGCACTCACATAATGGCTAAGAACCATCTTTAACTCCAGTTCCAGGGGAATCCAACACCCTCTTCTGACCTCTGAGGCATTGCATGACACGGGTACACCAACCTACATGCAGACAGTATGCTCATACACATAAAAAAAATTTTTTTAAAGCAATACAAATTTCAATAGACACATGATTTTTACCTATTAAATTAAATTTTCTCCTCTTGGTACTGGAGACTGAACTCCAGGCCTTGTGCATATTAGCACACACTTTGCCAAACACAACATAATAGTTTTTAAGTGGTATAATGATCAAATCAGTTTCAATCTAAGTGAAAATCAACTCTTGATAGGGTCAGAGTTATGAGGTAGGCTTATTAGAATTCTATTAATATGAAAATATTCCAAAGAGCCTCTTGGAAAAGAACATATTGTAAAGATGAAATTAGGAAGGAATTTATCCCAAGAAACAACAATTTTGACTAACACAACCTGGTCTGATTTTGCAGGTTTTAAAGAATATTTTATTATTTCTGGCTGGAGAGATGGTTCAACAGTTAAGAGCACTGACTGCTCTGCAGAGGTCTGGGGTTTGATCCCCAACACCCATGTGGTGACTAACACCCATCCATAACTCCAGTTCCAGGGGATCCACTCCTTCTTCTGACCTCTGTGAGCATTGCACAATATGGACGCACTTACACAGAGGCAGGCAGGCAATATACTCATATACATAGAATAAAAATAATAAAGAAAATATTTTTATGTGTATGAGTTTATTGTCTGCATGTAGATAGGTGAAGCAGTGTGGTGCAATGCCCATGGAAGTCAGAAGAGGGTGTCAGGTTCCTCTGAAACAAAATTATCTGCCATGTGGGTCTGCTCATTAAGCCAAGTCCTCTGCACGAGCGTCAGTGCTCTTAACTGGTTGAGCCCTCTCTCCAACCCCAAGCCATGGTGGCACACGCCTTTAATTCATCACTAACGTCGAGGCCAGATAGGTAGCGGGAGATCTTCTGTGAGTATTCAAGGGCCAGCCTGGTGTCACAGAGTAGATCAGGAACAGCTGGGGACGAAAAAAAAAAAAAAAAAAAAAAAAAAAAAAAAAAAAACATAGAGTATCAAATTGAATATAGAATAATAAATTTACAGTTACAATTTTAACTGAAAGGTTTCTCATGATATATAACTATATCTATTTGTGTGTGTGTGTGTGTGTGTGTGTGTGCAGGTGTGTAAGGATATGCACATGTGGACATCTACCTACATGTAGAAGTCAGAAGTCAAATATGGGTGTTATTCCTCAGGAACTGTCTACCTTGTTTTTTGAGACAGGGTCTCTCACTGGGACCTGGGACCTGGGCTCACCCCATTAGCCCAGGCTACTTACCCAATAAGCTCTAAGTATCCGCTTGTTCTACCTCCCCTGCACTGAGATTATAATCATGTACTTCACCTGGCTTTTTTTTTTTTTTACCTCTTTTGATTAACTGTTCTGGAATTTTTTATTTAATCCCTGTGCCCCCTTGGGTATGTTTATTCTGCTCTTCAAACTGAAATATTCCATCCACTATCCTTTATAGAGTCAGCTTAGTAGTCACAAATTCCTTTAATCTGTTTTTATTAGGGACAGTTTTTCTTTCTTCTTCAATTACAGTTAGTAGTTTTGCTGAGTATAAAAGCCTTGGCTGGAATCTGTCATGTTTCTTAGTAGAACAGCCCATGCCTTCCTGGCTTTCAAAGTCTCCACTGAGCCAGGCATGTTAGCACATGCCTTTAATCCTAGCACTCAGAAAACAGAGGCAGGCAGATCTCTGTGAGATTGAGGCTAGCTTGGTCTACATAGCAAGTTCCAGGTCAGTTGGGACTACAGAGAGAACTTGTCTCAAAAAAACAAACAAAAAAACACCACCAAAAACAAAGTCTCCCCTGAAAAAAATCTGCTGTTGTACTGATGAGCTTGCTTTTATATATGATTTAGTATTTATTTCTTGCAGTTTTCAGTTTCTAAGTTCTGAACATTCAGTGTTTGATTATTATGTGAAATGGGGAGTTTCTTTTGTTTTATGGTACTCTGTATTCCACTTGTATCTTGATTGATAAGCATCTCTAGATTTGGGAAGTTTTCTTCTATGATTTTGTTGAAAACATTTTCCGTGCCTTTGATAGTGTTATAGGACTTGGCCCTTTTTAAAACAAAACAAACAAACAAGGTTGCCTGTAGCCTCAGATGTCCCAGAACTCACTATGCAGACCAGGTTTGCCTCTCAATCTCATAGAGATCTGCCTGCCTCTGCCTTCTGAGTTCTGGGATTAAAGGCATATACCACCAGACTAGGCCCAGGTTTGGTCTTTTTATGGTATCTCAGAGTTCCTGACTGTTCCTTTCATTGGAGGGGGGTTACATTTAACATTTTCTTTGACTGAGTGAGCAAATTCCTCTACCTTCTCTTCAAGCCTTGGTATTCTCTCTTCTACTTGATCCATTGAATTATTGAAACTTTCTTTTTATTATTTATTTTTTAATATATATTTTGTACAAGATTATCAAATATAGACCCGTGTCCCCATCCTATCCCCCCCCACCAGAGCTGATGTATTCTGCCAAACATGCTTTTCATCTCTTTCTCAGTCTTCTCAATATTCTCCATGTGGAAGTTGACTGTTTTGAGCAGAGGTTCACTGTTTCAGTCAGTTCTTTGATGCAGTCCTTTCTGTTGTTGTTGTTTCCAATATGCATCACTCCCAACTGCTTGGACAAAATCTCAAGGGGCCGTGCACAAGAAATACTTACAAGTAGGTAATTGGCTCTAGCATCCACAGATGAGGGATACCATTTGTCATTTGTTTTTCTGGGACTGTGTTACTTCACTCAGCATGATGTCCTCTAGCTCCAGCCATTTTCCTGCAAAGCTCATGATGTCATCTTTCTTTACTGCTTCATAGAACTCCATTGTGTAGATGAACCACATTTTCTTTTATCCACTCATCAGTTTTGAGGGGGCATTTTGAGTTGGTTCCAGGCTCTTGCTATTGTAGAACGAGAGCTACAATAAATCATGGTCTATGACAGTATCTTTGTTGGATGATCTTAGGGTACAGCCAGTATGGCTGGTCGGGTGGCAAGTTCATTCCAAGTCTTCCAAGGGTTCTCCACACTTGCTTTCCATAGTGGCTGTAAGATGATTTACATTCCCACCAGCAGTGGATGAGTGTTCCCCTTTCCCCACAACCTGTCCAGCACTTGGTATCATTTGTTTTCTTGATCCTAGCCAGTCTTATTGGGTAAGATGATATCTTTAAAGTGGTTTTGATTTACATTTTCTTAATAATTAGTGATGTTGAACACTCTTTAAGATGGTCTCTCGCCATCTCTAATTCCTCACACTGTGAAGTCTCTGTTCAGCTCTTTGCTCCATCTTATTAGTGGGTCATTTGTTTTCTTTTCTTCTTTGTTTTTTTTGAGTAGTTATATATTTGAAATAAATGCTTTGTCAGATGTTCTCAGTGAGGGATTTCCTCCCACTCTGTGGTTCTTTTCACTTCCTTAATTGTTTCTTTTGATGTACAGAAGCTTTTGAATTTTAATGAGGTTCCATTTGTCAATTGTCAACTTAATTCTTGCGCAGCTGCTGTCTGATTTAGGAAGTTCTTTCCTAGCCTATGTCTTGTACACTGCTGCCAACTTTTTTCTTCTATCACCTTCAGAGTTTTGGTGGTTTCACGTTGAGTTCTTTAATCATCTGAGTTGACTTTTTGTTACAGTGGCGAAGAGGTATGGTTTTGGTTTTCATTCTTCTACAATGGAGATCCAGTTTTGCCAACACCACTTGCTGAAGATGCTGACTTTCTTCCATTGGGTCTTCTTGCCCCCTTGTCAAATATGAGATGGCTGAAATTGTTTGTGTTCAAGTTTGGATCTTCAGTTTTGTTCCATTGGTCAGCACGTTTGTTTTGTTGCCAGTACAGGCTGTTTTATTGATTATAGCCGTCCTGTAGTATAGTTTTTGAAGTCTGGTATAGATAACCCTCCTGTGTTGCTCTTTTTTTGTCAGGGTTGTTTTTCTATTCGGTGGTCTTTTGTTTTTCCAAATGAATTTAAGGACTTTTTTCCCAAGCCTGTGAAGAAACTCTTGGTGATTTTAATTGGAATTGCATAAATCTATAAAGAGTTTCAGTAAAGGACATTTTTACAATGTTAATTTTCCCAATCCATGAGCATGGGAGGTTTTTTCCATCTTCTGATGTCTTCTTCAATTTCTTTAAGGGTTTAAAATTTTTTGGTGTAGAGATCTTTGGTGTCTTTGGTTAAATTTGTTCCTAGGTATTTTATTGTTTTTGAGGCTACTGTGAGTGGGAAGGTGTGGTGGTTTGAATAAGTGTCCCCCATAGGCTTTAAGTATTCAGACATTTGTCTCCAGTTGGTAGCACTGTTCTTGGAGATATTAGAAGGTGTGGCCATGCTAGAGGAAGTATGTCACTGGGGGCAGGCTTAGTGACTTTAACAAGCCTCATGGTCTCTAGTCACTCTCTCTGCTTCCTGTGCTCATTATGAGATGTGACCCTCAGCTTGCTGCTCCAGCTCCAGCCACCATGCCTCCTGCCACAATAGACTCCCAATTCCCTGGAACGGTCAATCATAAGCTCAAATAAACTCTTCCTTTTATACGTTCCTTTGGTCATGGTGTTTTATCATAGCAACAGAAAAATGACTAATACAGAAGGTCTCTTTGAATTCCTTCTTCAGTTGCTTGTTGTTGATGTAAAGAAAGGCCACTGATTTTTTTAGGTTAATTTTGTATCCTGCTACTTTGCTGAAGCTGTTAATAACTTCTAGGAGTTTTCTGGTGGAGTTTTTAGCATCCCTTAAGTAAACAATCATATCATCAGCAAATAGGGATAGCTTGACTTCCTCTTTTTCAATTAGTATATCCTTTAATTTCCTTTTCTTGCCTTATTGCTCTAGCAAGTGTTTCAACACTATATTGAAGAGGAGTGTGTGACAGGGGACAGCCTTGCCAAGTTCCCTACCTTTAAAGGAAATGTTCTGTCATTTCCCCATCTTAGGATTGATATTGGCTGTGGGGTTTCCTTTGTATATGGCTTTGATTACATTGAAGAATGATCCCTCCAATCCAATTCCTTCTAGGACTTTAAGCATGAAGGGATGCTGGATTTTGTCAAAGGCTTTTTCAGCATCAGTTGAGATGATGGTGTGGTTTTTGTCTTTCATTCCATTTATGTGCTTGATGACATTTATTGATTTTTGTATGTCGAACCATCCCTGCATCTCTGGTATGAATCCAACTTGGTCATGATGGATGATCTTCTTGATGTGATTCTGTATGCAATTTGCCAGTATCCTGTTTAGAATTTTGGCATCTGTGTTCATTAGGGAGATGGGACTATAGTTCTCCTTTTTAGTTGTATCTTTGCCTGGTTTTGGTAATAGAGTGATGCTGGCTTCCTAGAAGGAATCTGGGAGAATTCCCTCTGTATCCTTCTAAATAATTTCAGTAATAATGGTTGTAGGTCTTTTTGAAATGTTTTATAGAATTCTGCCATGAAACCATCTGGGCCTGGGCTTTTTTTAGTTGGGAGGTTTCTTATTACATCTTCAACTTATTGAAACTTTCAAATGAAATTTTTTTTTGTCTTTTTGAGATGGGGTCTTCCTGTAGCCCCAGCTGACCTAGAACTCACTATGTAGACCAGGCTGGCCTTGAACTCACCGAGATCTGCCTGCCTCTGCCTCCTGAGTGCTGGGATTAAAGGTATGCACCATCACACCCAGCTCAAATGAACTTTTTGTGAGTTATTGGAATTTGCAAGTTTTATTTCAGTTTGGTATTTCTTTAGAAAATTTATTTATTAAATTCTATTTAATTATATTAATCATATCTTGAATTGTTTTATTTCAATTGTATTTTTGTACTCTTCATTCTGGCATTAATTCATATTCTGAGATCCTTGAACATATTTATAATAGCTATTTAAAGATCAATGTCTTCTGTATCAGCTAAGTTGCTTTTCTCAGGGAACATTATTTTGGGAATACTAATTTTTGGATGAGACATATTGTCTTGGTTATTCATGTTGTCTGAATCTTTGGATGGGACCTAGGTATCTGGAGTTTGGACATTGGTGCTTGTCTTTAGTATAGATATCTGTCCCATTTTGGTTGAGTAGGTCTTCGGAGCTGTGCTCATTGTTAGTCTAACTGGTCAGGACAGTTGAATTATGCCTGGAATTCAGTCTTGGGGCCACCTTTGTGTTGAGGTATGAAGAGAGTATCAGCTGTGGTCCCAGTTCTGCTAAAGTTAAATACAGCTTCTGAGCACAGGAGCAAACCTTCTGTAGAGTTAGAAGGTTCTTCTACAGGTGGTCTTTAGGCAGCAGGGGCTGAGGTCACAGTAGATGTGGGTCCTGCTACCTGGAGAAGGTTTCAGAACTCTCAGACTTTGGGAGGTGGGAGTGGAGACCTTACCTGAAGAAGGGCTCAGAACACTTGGTCGTCAGGTTGCAGGGGTGGAGCCCTACATATGGCTTTTACATGTGTGCTGGGGGATCAAACTATAATCTTCATTCTTGTTCCTCAAGCACTATCAATTGAGCAATCTCCGCAGCCCCCTGAAAAGTGTGCATGTGTCCATTTCTTTCTGTTCTTTCTTTCTACAAGTTGTTTTTGTTGCCCATTTATTGTGTCAGAGTCATGACCTTCAGGAAGCAGAAATCCTCTGGAGGCTTGAATGTGCTTTTAATACCTAGCATGCTAATTTCCCCGAAAAAAACACCATTGACACATACAATGCCAGGCCATCAAGAAAGAAGTGATTTTATTTTGAATTAATAAAAAGGGCATGATTAGAGGCTGGAGAGATTGGCTCAGTGGTTAAGAGCACCGACTGCTCTTGCAGAGGACCCAGGTTCGATTCCCAGCACCCACATGGCGGCTAAGAACCGTCTTTAACTCCAGTTCCAGGGGAATCTGACGCCCTGTTCTGACCTCCGAGGCATTGCACGACAAGGGTGCACCAACCTACATGCCGACAGTACACTTATACACATAAAAGGGAGGGGCATGATTAAGAAATTGAGTGGAAGCTAGAAGACTAGAGCATAGTGACTGCAGAAATAATTACCCAGCAAAAATAATGAAACAGGTCAATTTCCTGCATGGAAAGAAGGAAGAATCAAAAAAATTCCTTTCTTTGGCTGAAATAAATTGCCTGGAGAGAGAGAAAAGAAGAAAAGAAAGTTAGAGGTAAGAGGAGTCCCTGAGGGGCCTGCCCTTCTTCCGGTCCCTCCTTCCTGCCTTAGAGGGCTCTGATTCCTTCCAAATGAGTTTAATGGTATGAAATAAATAAGGTATATTTTAAAAGCTTCCTTCACAAAATCAGGAAGGAGCCACTTTCAGAATGCCTAAGGATAGCGTAGGCAGTGAACCAGGACTAGACAGAAGGGGCCAGTGAGCCACGCCCACAGCCTGCATAGGTCACTGGGCTGGAACGGGTGGGCTGGAAGGGAGTTGGGGAGGGACTCAGAAGATTTGGAGGCCACAGCCTAAAGCACAGTTGGTTCTAAGCAGCAGCGAAGAAAGATAAACTAACCTCTAGTTTGCACTCTGCTCAGCGCCCAGAACAAACTCACAAGTAAAGACTTCAGCACCCCCACAGAGACCACATACCCTCCCTTAGTGGTGGGGGCGGCTGGCTGAGTTCCCTGTGTTCCCTGGATACTCTGCAGGGAGGGAAGAAGGGGAGGACTGGAAAGACCTTGAGAGTGAGAAAGAGGCCTGTGGGAGTTCAGACTTTGAACGAAAGGATGACCTAGAAGAAACAAGGGCTGCCTTGCACTGCTGACATAAGGGCCTCAGTTACAAAGAAATTTAAAGCTACTCATCCCACACGGGGTAGTAAATTTCAGGAGGAGGACAACTTTCTGCACTGCTCCTAGGGCTTATCCAGCACTTCTTTTCTGGGAAAAGCAGCTCTGAGTTTCTGATCCAGAACAGTTCTGGAAGCTTCCTGGGTCCTATTTTTCCAAGGCCTGGGTGTTTTATCCTGTGGTCTGCCAAGAAATTCCTTTCCTCTCTAAGTTTGAAACTGGGTCAGCTTCTGTTCTTTGAACTAACAAAGCTCAGCTAATACAAAAATATATAATCTTAATTTTTACAAATCCACATACACACATATCCACACACATAGAGTAGGGTTAGAAGAAAAATGTTAACTGTGACGTATCTAGGAAATAAGATTTCAAAACATTGTTACTTTTATGTTTTGAAAGTTTCTCCCCACTTGTTTTCAGTGCTGAGGATCCGATCCAGGCCTTATACATTCTAGGTAAGTGCTACACCACTGAGCCATGTCCAAACCTATGTTTCTAAATTTTCTATTTTCCAAAAGAAATGTGCATTATATTTTTATTTGTAATAATAATAGGTAGAAAAATAGCAGTTCGAGACCAAATTACATTAAAATGATGTTATGGGGCTTTGTTTCTTGGGTTCTGGGATGACCAATAGGTGACACAGAATGCAGAGATCTCAATTTTACCTTTGGTTCTGCCAATGACAAGCTGTGTGACCTTCAATATGTCTTTCAATGTCTGTGAACCTTATTTCTTTATCTATAAAATAAAAAAAGTTAGATTCTCTGTTGGCTCCAACAGATACATGAATAACAGGACTTGTTCCAGTAATCCCAGTGGAAGTCTTTATGTTCAAAAAATTTCCAAGAAAATATCACAGATGCTGTTTGTTTTGCACCTGAGCAATACATACTTTTGATGTTGTCTGTCTTGCTTTCAAGCCATCTCTGTCATAAGGAGTGTTACAATCCAGCACGGCCCCGTCACCAGAAAAACAGTACAGCCCTGATCTCTAGCCTAGGAGCCTGAATGTTATGGTGCTGGAGGCTGCCCCAGCTTGTCACTATATGAAGTAAGGAAACAGGAAGTCACACAGAAAGGACAAAGATTCCTCATATTTTAAACAAATTAGCTTATGGTTTAAAAAAAAATAAGAAAACAAAACCTTTTCTCTGGGAACGGGAAGTGAAACTGGGGCTCTGGGGTGGAGGGCTTTTAAAATTTCTTGAGGCCCTAGGTTGGATCCCTAGCACCTGCATAAGGGAAAGACAGGACATCTGCTACTCAAAGCCAAGGCGGTTCAAAGTGCGGAGGCCCAGTGTCCCATGGTACATGCTCAGTCTGATCAGGTGGTGGGCCCATGAAGGCTGGAGAGGTAGGTGCATACAGAAGAGGCAGAGCTAAAAGACTGGTAATGACTAAAACTAACAACTTTTTCATCTGTTTAAAGCTATGACTTCATTAGACTAATTTCCCAGCTATATTAGCTTTTCTTTTCTATTCTTGTATCCATGTCTAAGCTACTTCCTCTGGGAATTGTCTGACTCTGACTGTGTCTGAAGGTTTTCTTGGCTTTTTGGAGACAAACTCCCCAAGTGCTGGAGGGATGCGCCATGTGAAAATCAGCCCATGTCTAGAGACACCTGACTCAAGGGCCCTAAGGAAAACAAGACCCTTCAGCCCTCTCACCTCTGTTGTGAAAATCCACTGCCATTTATTCTGTTCACCTGATTTCTAACCTAAGGGAAAAATTAAAAAGAACTGAGTTATCAAATTCCAACAAAAATCTATGCTCTTTAAACACTCAAAAATGGAAGAACTAAAATTTGAACATAGAAAAAGACAATGAAACACACTAGCAACCTTGGCATATGAAGTCTATGAAGAGGAATAGAGAGGAAATGAGACTGCGTGGGAGTCACGCGTAGGCCAAAGGAAACAGGAATGGTGGGCTTGAAGATGGGATCTAAAGAGACCCAAGTGGGTCACTAAGAGGGGAAACCAGCACAGAAAACACCGAAGAAAAGGCCATGCCACTGAAAATAAACAAACTCGTTAATTAAAATAATAAACACAAACCTGAACAGAGCAGAGAGGAAATTCAAAGGAGAAAGAAAGCAAGAGAGCCCTGCTCCAGTGCTGAGCCCTGGACTCCTGTTACTGTACAAGATCGTGGAAGCCAAGACTGTGAGGGAGAAACTGGGATTTGTTTCCTTGCTGCTGTCAGGAAGAGGATGGGGACACGAGAATGCAGAATTCTAATAAGGTTATCACCTCCAAAGCTTGTCTCAGAAGGGCTTTTCCATGACAGATGAAGTTCTTATTCTTCTTTTTAATATTTTCTTCATTATTTTTAGTGTATGAGTGTATTGCCTACATGTATGTAAGTGCACCTGTGTCATGCAGTGCCCTCCAAGGTCAGATGAAGGTATGGGATCCCCTGAAACTGGAGTTACAGATGGTTGTTAGCTACCATGTGGGTGCTGGGATTCAAACCTCAGTCTTCTATAAGAGCAGCCAGTGCTCTTAACTGCTGAGCCATCACTCCAGCCCCAAGTTATTATAATTTTTTTAATTAAATTTATTTTTTATGTCTGCATGGAGGTTTGTGCACCCATGTCATGCAATGCCAAGTAGGTCAGAAGAGGGTGCCAGAGTACCCTGGAACTGGAGTTAAAGATGGTTCTCAGCCGACATGTGGGTGCTGGGGTCGAACCTGGGTCCTCTGCAACAGCAGTCAGCATTCTTAACTGCTAGGCCATCTCTCCAGCCCAAATTTTTTTTTTAAATCTGTTTTTTCGACAGGGTCTCACTAGTCATAGCCCACCCGGGACATAGCCCAGGTTGTCTTTGATCTCTCGGGGATCCTCCTGCCTCTGCCTGCCACGGCTAGAATTAAAGGCACACACCACTATGCCGGGCCAAGTTATTATTCTTAGTCCAGTAGATCATGTATTGTCTTTTTGGTGTTTAGGATTTTAATATCTGATCAGAAAAAGGGTATTCTTTTTTCTTTCTCTCTTTTTTTTTTTTTTTTTTTTTTTGTCTTTTGAGACAGGCCCTCCCTGTAACCTCAGGTGGCCTGGAACTCACTGTGTAGACCAGGCTGGCCTTGAACTCAGAGAGATATGCCTGCCTCTGCCTCCTGAGTGCTGGGATTAAAGGTGTGTACCACTAAGGCAGAGAAAATGATTTTCTAATGTGAAGCAAAGATGTAGGAAATATAGAAGTGATAAAGTTCCCTTTTTTTTTTTTTTTTTTTTTTTTTTTTTAGTTTTTTTGAGACAGGGTCTCCCTTTAGCGCCAGCTGGCCTGAAGCTCACTGTGTAGACCAGGCTGGCCTTGAAATCATAGAGATCTGCCTGCCTCTGCCCCTCGAGTGCTGGGATTAAAGGTGTGGGCCACCACACTCAGTTAGATCTCTCATATTTTAACAAAATGGCTTATATGGGGCTGGAGAGATGGCCTAGCGGTTAAGAGCACTGACTGCTCTTGCAGAGGACCCGGGTTTGATCCCCAGCACCCACATGGCAGCTGAAAACCGTCCCCTGAACTCCAGTTCAGTGACGCCCTCCCTCTTCTGACATCAACGGCATTGCACGACATGGGTGCACAAACCTGCATTCAGACAGTCCATTCATACACATACAAGAATAAATTTAAAAACAGTTTAATTAAAAAAAAATGGCTTATATGGTTTTTGATGGTGATACAAGGGGACAAACAACCTTTTGCCACCTAGAGTGAGAACTAAAGCAGTTCAAACCTGCAGATGAGGCTGTCGTCACAGATCGTTAAGAGTCACTGTCTATCCACTACTCTTACTAGAAATAACACATCTCCTGTTGCTCCAAGTCACAAATGTAGCTGTTGTTTTTTGTTTTTTTTTTAAGTTTTTTTGTTTTTGTTTTTGGTTTTTTTTGGTCTTTTTCAGACGGGGTCTACTGTAGCTCCAGCTGTCCTGGAACTCACTCTGTAGACCAGGCTGGCCTTGAACTCACAAAGATCCGCCTGCCTCTGCCTCCCAAGTGCTAGGATTAAAGGCATGCGCCACCACGCCAGGCACAAATGTAGTTTTAATTCAGTGGCTCCAAGCATTGCCCAACTACACATTCATTCCACTTTCAAATCTTTTTCTGTCATTTGTGAAAAGTGCTAGCTAATTTAACAATCAGATTCAAGGAAGCTTCTCTGAGACAAGTATTCTGTGGTGATCATTTAAAAACAATCATTTATGGGGCTGGAGAGATAGCCTAGCGGTTAAGAGCATCGACTGCTCTTGCAGAGGACCCGGGTTCGATCCCCAGCACCCACATGGTGGCTAAGAACAGTCTGTAACTCCAATTCCAGGAGAACTCCAGTTCCAGGGGAATCCGACACCCTCTTCTGACCTCCACGGCATTGCACGACACAGGTGCACAAACCTACGTGCAGACAGTACATTCATACACATACAAAAATAATAATTAATTAATTAATTAATTAATTAAAAAAAAACAATCATTTATATTCTGTTGCAAGTAGGAATTTCTGGTAGTGGATCTATCTGATAAACCAGAGACAACAGTTCCATTGAACTATGGGGAGGAAGTTGTTATGAGAGAATTACTTCCTGTGGCGAACAAAGGGCTTTTACTGACAGAGCAGCTTCATGCTTACAGAAGCAAGCCAGTGATATCCTTGTCTTTCAAAACCAAAAGATGTTGAGTGGGGCTGGGAGCAGTCACTAGTTCACTTCCTGGGGAGGTTGAAAGGAAAAAAAGGGTCTGGGAAAAAGGAAGCAAGCAAGCAAAGGCGTGACAGTGATTCTGAATGCTAGCTTTTTTTTTTCTATTATGAAGTATTAAGGCATCAGCCAATAAAGGAGCCAAAAAGTATTATCAGGCCCATGAGTGCATCATGACATGGATAAGGGGGCCTGACGAGGCTCTCACAGCCAAGGATCCAAAGCTTTGAAATGAGTGCAAGAATTTGTTTACCTAAAACCTTTTTTTTTTTTCTTTTTCCTGTATTGTTAGGAATGGAAGCCAGGGCCTTGGGCACGCCAGGCAAGCATTCCACCCCTGAGCTACACATCCAGCTCACTTGAAAACTTTCAAAGGAGTAGAATCACTGTATCAGGTTGAAGAGCCAAGTTTTGAGGATGAGCATGCAGAAAGGTGAGGTTCCTTCCCCCTCATTCTTTGGTGTGTGTGGGGAGGAGTTCTCTGGTGAGACAGAATGAAATGGGTATTTTATGGGGTGTGGGAGCAAATAGTAGGTATGTTTTTCTCCCCAGCAATTTCTCCAAAACCTCTCTATTTTTCCATGGTGATTGGGGCCGGATGCTGAGACCTCAGAGAAATTACTGTAATGGCGTCTCAAGTTGCACAGTGCAGGACTCTATGGTAGGGAAATTTAAGCCAGGCCAGCCTGATGCATTTTGTGCTGGGCGTATGTGGGACCTTAAGAGAAGAGGACTGAGGGAGATTCTGGGAGTAGCCTGATTCTTTAACAGACAGGATTATGAACAAGAAGGAAATAATGGAATCATTTCAGCACTCCAAACATTTGTTTAGCTTCAATTCTCACCACAGATATTTAGTATCTAAGTATTGTAAGGAAATATATAAAGCAGGAAGGAAGGAGGAAAAACTGACCCACTACACAGGAAGTAGATTTATTAGAGAATAAACCTTAGAGGACAGCACGCCACACAAACACACCCAAGGCACCTCCTTCCAGCAAGGGTCTGCAGGAGGGTGCATCCTTCCTTTGTGTGTGTGTGTGTGTGTGTGTGTGTGTGTGTGTGTGTGTGTTTGAGACAGGGTTTCCCTATAGTGTGGGTGTGGGTGTGGGTGTGGGTGTGTATGTGTGTGTTTGAGACAGGGTTTCCCTATAGCCCCAGCTGGCCTGGAACTTACTCTGTAGACCAGGCTGGCCTTGAACTCACAGAGATCCACCTGCCTCTGCCTCCCGAGTGCTGGGATTAAAGGCATAAGCCACCGCAACTGGCCCCGTTTCTTACATTTTATATTTTTTCTCCCTTTAGGGAGGAGGGGTTTAGGTTTGAGGTTGTGTCATCCTAGACAGGTGCAGGATAGGTTTTCCCATTATGAGGAGAGTCAGTCATATAGGACTCTGGTCCAAGGAGTACCCTGTGACTGGGATTGAGTCATATGGGGGCAGTGGGGGCAGAGCAGGTCTGGTGTGGTGTTTATGAGACACAGCTTTCTGGGAAAGGCACCAAAGAGTGGTAACCATGCAAGAAGCATTCAGGACCTAAGATTTCTCCTTCAGATGTATCCAAAGAGAAAAGATATCGCTATCATGTTTTAAAAATGTAGTCAGTGGGACTGGAGAGATGGCTCAGCAGACAAGAGCACTGGTTCAGTTTCCAGCACCTATATGGTGGCTCACCAACCACCACCTGTAACTCCAGTTCCAGGAGATCTGACAACTTCTGGCCTCCACGGGCACTTCGTACACTTACATACATGCAGGCAAAACACTCATATACATAAATAAAAATATATCAAAATTTTTTAATGTGGTCCTATATTAGGTGTATATGAGAGTATAATTCCTCCTCTGAAAGTAAAAGCAAAGGATTGCAACAGAATGGGCTACATAATCCTAGGGACCAGTGCGAAGTGAAAAATGAAAGACTTTTATTATTAGAATTAGTAAGAATTTCTTCCATAAGAAATTGTTTTCATATCTATTATTTATTTTGTGTGGGGAGTGGGGGAATAGGGAGAGAAGACGGGAGGTGGAGTTGGGCTTGTATGAGTGTACTTATGCCGCAGCACATGTGTGCCGGTCGGGAAACAACTTACAGGAGTTACTTGTCTCCTTCCGCCCTCACATAGGTTCCAGGGATTGAACTCGGGTTGTGAGTGCCCTTACCTGCTAAGCCATCTCACCAGTCCCCAGAATTATTAAGAATTTTTAAATGTCAAAAACAAAAGCATTAAGCCAAACCAAGAGCTGTTCTGAGCATGAGTCCTGTGATATTGCAAAATAAAAGTCATACCCCACAAAACCACATTTTAGTCACTGACAGCCTACAGAAATGAGGGTGGTCCCATAAGATTATCGCCAAGTAAGGTTACAGCTATTGTAGTTTGAGAGTGAATGCCATTCTGTGCTATCCCCAAAATGATGCTAAGCACGCACTCTGAGCTAAACCTTCAGCCCCTCAAATTTTTAAGTGACAAAACAATAATTAACAAAAATATTGCTATTTAAGAACTAGAATTGGGGCTGGTGAGATGGCTCAGCAGTTAAGGGCACCAACTGGTCTTGCAGAGGATCTGGGTTTGATTCCCAGCACCCACATGGCAGCTGAAAACCATCTTTAACTCCAGTTCCAGGGAATTCCGACTCCCTCTTCTGACCTCCACGGCATTGCACAACACAGGTGCACAAACCTACATGCAGACAGTACATTCATACGCATTAAAAAATAAAATAAAAAAAGAACTAGAATAATGAGCAACCCCGCACCAGTTCTGTCATTATACTATGGTTCTTTTGTTTTTGTAATCTAACAGAGAAGTTTGTTTTACTTTGAAAATTTCAAGGTTGTATTTGGGAAAAGTGGAGAAAGTCTATAGTATCAAAAACCTGAGCCTAACCAAAAAGGTGGGGAGTGGTGGTGCATGCCTGTAATCCCAGCACTCCTGAGGCAGAGGCAGGTGGATCTCTGAGTTCAAAGCCAGGTGGTCTACATAGTGAGTTCCAGGACAGCTGGGGCTACAGGAAGACCCTGAATCAAGAAGACCCCCCAACAAACAAACAAAAAAAACCCTGAGCCTAGCATAGTGACACACACCGGAAAGCTTAGCATCAGGGTGGCTGAGGCAGGAGGATCATGATTTGAAAGTCATCCTGAGATACATACAGATTTCCAGGTCTGCCTAGACCATGAGACTTAGGGTCAAAAAACAAAACAAAACATACCTTTGAGGTTAGATTTATCAGTTATAAAACTTCAAATGAAAGAACAACTAGTGTATAGTACCATTTTATGAAAAAATGTAACAAAGAGGTTCTTACAAACAACTCTCATACCAAGAATTGATTATTTATTATTTGAGAATAGCCAGTTTGGACAATAAACTATTCACAGGAATGGAGGATCACAGGCAGAGGACGAGAGAGCACTGGACTACTGACAGTAAACCCAAAAATCATCCTTGAACTAACTACTTTAAGACATCTACAAGAGAGAAACATTTATGTTTAGGCCATTATTAGTTGAGATTTTCTGTCACTCAAAATCAAGTAC
The DNA here is from genome assembly GCA_009823505.1 of Rhizomys pruinosus. Lineage (NCBI taxonomy): Eukaryota > Metazoa > Chordata > Mammalia > Rodentia > Spalacidae > Rhizomys > Rhizomys pruinosus. The sequence goes on from VZQC01012887.1 coordinate 274,800, forward strand.
TATCTAAGCTCTAAAGGTAATAAGCTATTTTGGGGTCTCACTTAATAGAAGGAATTTTATTATTTTTTTAAAGAGAATTCATACTATCATTGATTATATAGAGCTGTTCCTTAGTGCTCTTTTTTTGTCCACTTAAATCAGAATACATCATGATAAGAATTAATAAAGCCAAAATAAGATCACCAGTCATTACCTAAGGGTACAACGAAATACTTATTTGACACTATTGAATGCAAAGCAGACTCTGTATCTTTGTCTTCACTGCACCCTGCTGAAGCAGGAGGAAAAGGCAGTATGGTTGTCCTTGGCAGTGAAGGTGTGCACCCCCGTTGTCGTCCTTCTGTGTTGAGGGGAAGTTAGCCCATATTCTGTCAGTTGCCGTAGCCTCTAGGATGGATATCCTTCCTCCAGTCATCCCAGTCCCGCACTCTGTGGAGTGTCTTCTCATCACTCTCTTCCTCCTTTTGTCCTTGATCTTCCTCTTGCTGAGCTGCTCTTCTGTAATCAGCTGATGTTGGCTTGGGTATTTCCTGGTCTGGTAATTCTCCATGTTTCTGCTGCTGCTCATACCAGTCGTTCACTGTCATGGTTGCCAGACTTGGATAACCAGCTCCAAATACTTTGGCTTGGGACTTGTCCCGAGTGAGTATGAAGGGTTTTATCGGAGGCTTCTCTGGAAGAGAGGAGTGAGAAGCTGATTGCTCTCTTGAAGAGTCTTTATCTCTCAGGATCTTTATTTCCTGGTAAATGCTCTCAATCTCTTCTAAACTGACACCAATCCACCTCCGAAGGAGAAGGAGGTAATATTCCCGAGCACGCTCCTCATCTGCGTGACCACTTTCCACAGCAGATTTCAGTGCAGACAACCTATGGTCCATCTCCTTCTTCTGCTTGTTGCCCTCTATTTTAGCCTGTCTTTGAGATGCCATAGCAACGAGATTTGGATAGACCACGGAAGAGCTAGCAGTGTTATTTTCAGCGGAGTTATTCTTGGTTTGGGGCAACTGAAACTGCCACATGATGGTAATAACACCGAGTTAAGTAGTTTTTAAAGTGTTCTCGAGCCCGCTGCAAATGATCTAGTCATTTGCTGGGGTCGACTTGCTTCATGGTGAGCGCTCCTCGAAGCAATGGCACCATCAGGTACTTCGGGTCGGTGGAAGCAATCTCTTCCAAATCTTCATTTCAGCTGAACAAATCAAGTTGCGATAACATTTCAGCAGTGTTCTCCAGGAGGTCCAGTCCCTTGAACACCTTGTCCTGGATTATTCCGGAGCAGATGGGTTCAGTCGCTACATCTACTTCCTCTAGAAGTTGCTTACTAGTTTCAAACAGCTCCGGAAGCCTTGGCAACAGCAACTCTTCTTCAGACGCAGCCATCTTGTGGGAGGGAGGAACATAAGTTATTTCAAACACAGAAACTTGAAATATGTAGTACTGGTTAATAAAAGTAGTTGGAATACTTTCTTAAGGGGCAGAAAAGTAGGAGTCCTTCTTAGGTCTTGTGAAACACTAAATACATCTGCTACCCTATCATAACATTAAAGGCATACCAGTGGCTAATTAAGAACAAAGACTAGGGAATGGTTAAAGATAAATCAGAATATCGATACTTACTGGCTGGGTTGAATTTTTACAAGTTTGAGCTGGAGCTAGCTAGACTTCAAGCAAAGATGGGAAAACTTCAGATATACTAACAGATTCCTATTTTGCCGAATAATCTATAATCAAAGAAAAGGAAAATATCAGCAAATACAACCTTTCAGAATTTAAAAGCTAAGACTTATTTCTCCTACAGAAGCACCTTGAAGCAATGTCTTCATAAGATATTAGTAGGATTAATGCCCTGCCTTACCAAAGCTGGTAAGGAACAGATTTACACTTATATTCTGCAACCAGCTCTTTGTTTCAGTTGCTTCCAGAGCCTCTGGTGGAGCGGAAGTATGTGTAGGAGTAGAAAATCAAGGTCACCAATGCAGACTAAAATTAGATCTATTTTAGCTGTACTGACTTGCCTATGAAACAGACCAGTATCAAACAGGTTGGATGTCTAATGAATTTTTGACAGAAATTTATCAGCAATGAATTCCCACAATTCTTTCCTGCAAGAAGTTATGATTTTTCAATTCCTGGAGCACCCTCGACATCTAAAACTGAATCAATACCTACTTCAGTAGCTAGTACCTACCTCAGTTGACCATGAAAGATAATGATGTGGAAGAATTTCCTGAAGACAGGGACAGGAGCTACAGGGTTAAGAACAGGAAAGCAGAAGCAGAGCCCCAGTGGGTGTAGGGAGGGAGCGAGGGAGGGAGCGAGGGAGGGAGGGAGGGAGGGAGCGAGGGAGGGAGTTAGGGAGGGAGCGAGGGAGGGAGTTAGGGAAGGAGTTAGGGAGGGAGGGAGAGAGCTAGGGAGGGAGGAAGCGAGGGAGGGAGCAACGGAGAGAGGGAGGGAGCTGGGGAGGGAGCTGGGAAGGGAGCAGGGGAGGGAGCGGGGGAGCGAGTGGGGGAGCAAGCGGGGGAGGGAGCTCCAGAGGGAGCTAGGAAGCGTGGGGGCCAGAGACTTACTCTAGTCCCAGGTTTCTGCACATTGCAAGCAGGTGCTACCCATTCTCCTTTTTCCAAAGGGGGTGCTTCTATTTGTTACCCTGTTCTTATGCCACCATAATATGGGGGAAAGGAGACAAATAGCTTCCTTAACTTCTGGACCACTAGACCATGAAGATCCAAACATCACTTAGATCCTAGACTATGAGACTTTGATCTGACCAAGACTTTTGAATTATCCCTTGGAAAGGCAGGAGCAATTGCATTATTTATGTAGAAGAGTGTACAGAGATATCAGGTGGTCGGAGGAGCAGACACTCACAAAGACTCATGATTTTGCTTAGTAGGCTCCATAGCAACAGAATTCTTGATGTTTATCTAGATATATGGCCATCTGAAATAACAGCTATCTTACCCAGGCTCTCTTACACTTGCATACATAATCTTTCTGTGATAAAATGTTAACAAGAAAATGTACACACATTTTCAGGAAGTAGTCTAAATCAGAAAAGACACATCTTTCTCTTTCCTTATCTTCTTCACAGTAACTAGATTGCAAAAGTAATGAATGGAGTTGGATTGGCTATTTCACATGAGAAGTAGACTTCTAAGTAGTGGCCACAGTGGGAGCTTGAGTCCCTGACACTGTAGAGGTGCAGTATAAACCAACCCCAAACATCTAGACTTGACTATTTGAAATACAGCTTATCAAAACTGTATAACATACATATCTGACTTAAAGACTCTTAATGTATTAGTTATTTTTCCTATTCCTGTGACAAAAAATTCCTGACAATGGTTCTGAAAGCAGGAAAGGTGTATATTGGCTCCTAATTCAAGGGTACATAGTTCGTCACAGTTCCAAGAGCTGGGAAGCTGGTCTTAATCACCTCTATAGTTAGAAAGAAGAGAAAGATGAAGGTGGTGCTCAACTTTCCTCCTCCTTTGGACCTTAGCCAAAAACCCCTGCAGGATTCTAGATCATGTCCAGTTGACACTTTTAACCCTTATTTTTCAATTAATTTGAGCTATTTTTACTTTTTTGAAATGGCTACTAGAAAGCTTAAACCTGTGTATAATGGCTCCCACATTATTTCTTTTGGACATCTCTTTTCTAGATATATGAGAAAAATCTTTCTTGAGTCCTCATTATTTTGGATTTTCTGCCACCCACAGTTGAACTTACTCATAAAAAAAAATTATCTACAAACCGCAAACCTCTATTCTGGCCCCAGATATACTAAAATGTCTCCATTTCCATTGTAGATCTCAAGGGATTTCAAACTTCCAAGTCTCACACTGACATTCATGTTCTTTTCTTTCATATACATACATAAAACAGTTTCTTTTCTAGTGTAATGAAACTCTCACAGTGCAGTTAGTTGTGCAAAGTGGAGAGGAAGTCTTCCCAGACCACTGCCAGTCTCACACTCTGCATACCCAACCAACCTATCAAGCAGAACTAGAAATTGAACAGTACCTCTCTCTGCAGACTTATTTCTCCTCTGTTTCTACTACCCTAATATTAAGCACCTTCATTTCTTACCTGGTCTAATTCAACAGTCTCCTAAATAAACTCCTTTACATCAATATGCATCCCCAGACCATTCTTCACACTGCTAATAAACTATTATCTTAAAAAATTTTTGTACATAAATTAGGTTGCATGCTAAAAATATTTCAATGGCTTCTTATTTTTCTTAAGATTAAGGAGGAGGGACGAGCTCTTTTTTTTTTTTTTTTTTTTTTTTGGTCTTTTTGAGACAGGGTCTCCCTGTTGCCCCAGCTGTCCTGGAATTCGCTCTGTAGACCAGGCTGGCCTTGAACTCACAAAGATCTGCCTGCCTCTGCCTCCCAAGTGCTAGGACTAAAGGCGTGCACCACCACGCCCCGGCAAGGGGGGACTCATTTAAAAGAACTGTAGGAGGTGCTGGATGGATGCCTCGGCAGTTAAGAGCACTGGCTGCTCTTGCCGAGGACCCAGGTTCAGTTCCCAGCTCCCACATGGTGGCTAACAATCATCTGTAACTCCCATTCCATCTGACACCCTCTTTTGATCTCTGTGGCCCTGCACAACATGGGTGCACTTACATACATGCAGGCAATACACTCATACACATGAATTAAAAAGTAACTGTAGGGGAAAATAAGTAGTACATTAGAAAACTGTAGGGACTCAGAATAATTTTTAGCATTGGAGATTTAAATTTTGGACATAGTCTGTTCCATATGTATTGGAAATAGAAACTAAAAGGGCAAGTCCAATTGTGGCTTCACAAGCTGCAAATACAAGAATAATGATAGGAATAAGAGAGATGGCTCGGTTGGTAAAGTGCTTGCCATCCCTAGCACCTTTGCAACTGTGACAATGTATTATAGTACAGGGCAGAAGCAGGACATTGCCCAGGGCTTCCTGGTAAGGCAGTCTAGTGGAATCAGCAAGCCCAAGGTTCAGTGACAGACCCTGTCTCAACAAATAAGGTGGAGAGTGATTGAGGAAGATAAGACATCAACCACTGGCCTCCACATACACTCCCACACACACTCCATACTCACACATGGGTACCCGCACATACATGTGCTGGCTTGCTTTCCCTCGTTGTACATATTTCTGACATATGCAGACTGCCTCATGTCAAAGGCTCTTTTGGCCAGCCTCCCAGTCTGGAGGATTGTTTCCATCCCTTTCTTTCTGCCTCATCTGAACACTGACACCTATTCATTTTAAAAATTGAGACATCTCTTTCTGCCCTTTAACCTGGTTGGTTTCCTTCTTACATAGTCTCATAGACTATTTTTCTTCCTTTTAGTATATAATCTCATTTTATGTTCACTGTTATGATTATTGGTATGTCTGTGAGAATTGGGAGTGTGTTGGGTCTTGTTGCCCCATTGTTACCTCATTGCCAGTGCTTAACACAGTGCTCTGTGACATATAGGCATGCAATAACTGGTTGAAATGATTAGTGATTATTCAGCATTAGTTTTATTTATACTGTACTTTAAATACCTGGCATACAAAAGAATACAATCGTCTTACACATTTCAAGTCAAAGCTGGACTCTAAGAAGCCAGTAAGTAAAAGCTTGGATCATCTGAAAACAGACTAAGCGAACAGAGTAACATTACTCATACCATTTTCCAGAGCACTGCAGCTATCCAGCTCTCTGGAGCTTTTGCATACTTTAACTTCATTCTTCTAGGATTTATAGTAAAAATGATCAGTGGTTAACCAAACTTCTTATGTATATCTGTTGATCCATCAACTCAAACTACATCATTGACGTTATGATGCTAATGAGCTTGCAGTCCCTCAGACTGAACTCAAGTCCTTGCATATGCAGAGCACATACTACCAATGAGTTATCGCCACAGCCCACCATTAATAGTAGTTCATAAACATGTGTGTTTTCTACTATTAGATTGCTACTATTTATTTATCATGATGCATGCTGAAAGCGATGATATCAATGTCTTATTTTTTATCTTTTTTTTTTGTCTTTGAGTTGTCTAACTAGATAAAAAAAAAAATTGGTCTGAGATTTTTGGAATTTCCGTTACTCAGTTCATAGCAAAGCTTATCTCACAACTAGCTAGTCAAATTTTATCAAAAAGATCATTTTTGCTTCTGAATTTTTATTAAAGTTGGGAAAATACTCTTCAAAAATAGCTTTCCTTTCCCTTGAAATACTTTGTTGTTATGACAATTTGGACTTGAGTTTTATTTTCATCATTTTAAAAGTAGAAATTTGTCACTGAAAGATATTCATTCATTTAAAGATAATATGAGTGGTGGGCATCATAGTGACATATGTCTTTAATCCCAGCCCTGGGGAGGCAGAGGCAGGCCGATCTCTGTGAGTTCAAGGCCACCCTGGTCTACATAGTGAGTTCCAAGACAGCTAAGGCTACAGGGAGACTCTGTCTTAAAAAGATGACCAAATAAAGCATAAGAGAAAGGAGTTTAAGGGATGGAAGAAAATGAAGATTCAACCCTCCTGACTGGGAGACAGTTCTCAGCACTCTCATATTGCTAACGCATCTTAGGAGGCAAGAAACTGGCCTCTCCTAGGATTATCTTTCCAAGAATGTTTGTACAGCGAACAACCTTGGAGGAGCAGAGTATGTGACTTTGGAGCAAAGGGTGGGTTTGTTTGCTCCTTTTCACAAAGATAAGTTTCCTTCCAGGACAAAGGTTGTCAGGTTTGGCTATAGCCCTTTATAATTAACTGAGGCTTCTTGCGCTCAGAGTCCCTCAGCAGGGGTGCAGACCAACTGCACGTGTAAAATTCACACCCATGAGGTGGAGATACAAAGAACATGAACACCAAGCACACACTGTCTTATTGTACTGTGGAGTCTTGCCCTGGACCTAGGAGTCCCTCCTTTAGCCAGCATCCATTATACCGCAGCAAGTTAACTTGACAGTTTTGGGAAATAAGAACAGGATGCTGACAGATCATTTCCTGGGGGAAAAAAATAGAACAAGGAAATCTTGAGGACTGAGTGACTCCCCAGGGCCCAGCAGTGAATGCCTGTGATGTTGGGTATTGGGAGATGGGAAGAATAATGATCTCCCATTGACCTGTTCCTAAATGTTTTGAGTCTGAATGGCAAGAGACAAGATTGGAAAAAGTCACACAGAGAGTGTTAAGTTGTTACTTACATTCCAAAAAATACCAGAGCTTAGTTTTGGGTGAGCCATGAGGGGCTGGTGGTCACTAACAGTACAAAGCCATTGTGCTTTGCTTACTGGCACCTAGTTTCCTACTTCTATCTCCTGAACTTAGAGTGCAGTTGATTAAATGAGAAAGGAATGAGTAGTAAGATCAAGATCTTCCTGTTGCCATAAGGAAAGGAAAAATTACAAGCACACTTCCACACTGGAAAATTTACGAGAGATGACATATTCAAACTCCCATGTTTGTTTGATGCAGACACTCAAGTTGCCCAGTCTACTGTCTTAAGTGCTGATGTCTCCTGTGCTCTCATTCTTCACTGGCTGTTCCTTCCAGACTTTTAGCTATGATTTCATTCACATTCTAGAACCTGTACGGTATATCTCCAGTTCTAACTTACATCTTCAAGTTCCAGATCAACTTTTTCAAATGAATATGAACTCCACTAAATAACTTTTTTTTTTCAATTTTTTTTCTCAAACTACTTTGTGTGGTATTGAGAATTAAACATAGAACCTTCTGCTGGCTAAGCCAGCCCTTAGCCACTGACTGAGCTATACTCCAAACACTCAATATACTTAAAAAAAATAATTTATTTTTACTATTTTAAATTATGTGTATGTGTGGGTGAGACTATGCACAGGTAGGTGTCCATGGAAGCAAGGGGCATTGGATCCTCTGGAGCTGAAGATATAAGCAGTTGTGAATCACCTGACACAGTGATGGGAATTTAACTCTGGTCCTCAGGAAGCACAGTACATGCTCTTAGCCACTGAGTCATCTCTTCAACTTCACTTCTGATATACTTTTTTTTTCATTTATTTATTTATTTATTATTTTTTTCTGTGTATGAGTATACTGTCTGCATGTAGGTTGGTGCACCCGTGTCCTGCAATGCCGCGAAGTCAGAAAAGGGTGTCGGATTCCTCTGGAACTGGAGTTAAAGACGGTTCTTAGCTGCTATGTGGGTGCTGGGAATCAAACCTGGGTCCTCTGCAAGAGCAGTCGATGCTCTTAACTGCTGAGCCATCTCTCATGCCTCTGCCTCCCAAGTACTAGGATTAAAGGCGTGCGCCACCACGCCCAGGCCCCTAATATACTTTTAAAAGGACTGAAGTGGCCAGGCGTGGTGGTGCACACCTTCAATCCTGGTACACGGATCTCTGAGAGTTCAAGGCCAGCCTGGTCTATATAGTATCAGGTCAGCTGGGGCTACAAGGAGATCCTGTCTCAAAAAGATTAAAAAAAATAAAAAAAAAAAAAAAGACTGAAAAGACTGAAGTGATCATTATCTCCCTAAATAGTACCATCATGGTTAAATGAATGAACTATCAAATCTTCCCAAGTAAGGAACTTATTCTGGAAGTACACCTAGAATCTCAGCATTCACAAGAGATTCTGAGTTTGAGACCTCCCTGGTCCGACGTAATTAGACTTCTTCCAAAAAGAAAGAAAGAGAAGAAATAAGAAAGAAAGAAAGAAAGAAATAAAGAAAGAAAGAAAGGGAAGGAAGGAAGGAAGGAAGGAAGGACTGAAGGAAGGAATTATGAGGAAAGTAGGAAGTAAGGGGAATGAAGGGAAGGAATAATGAAGGCAAGAGAGAAAGAGATGAGAAAAAAGAATAATAATGAGAAGAAGAATAAGAAGAATCAGACGACCACGAACCGAACCAGAAGCACCAGAAGAAGAAGAAAGACAAGAGATGTAAGAACAAGAACAAGAAGAACACAGAAGAGTGAGAAGAGATTAGGGAAATATGGAAAGGAAGGCAGTAGGAAGTCATTCTAGAGTCGTCCCTCTTCTTAAGCATCTACATCTAAATCCCATCAATTTTGAGACTGAAATCTAAAACCTTAACATTCTTCTCCATTCCTACAGCCACTAATTCAGTTGAAGCTCCTATGATTTCAGCCATATACCAAGGCCACATTTTTCTACATGACCTCTTTCCCATCAATGTCTCCCTCAATCCATGTTCTTAGAGTCCTGCTAGAATTCCTTCTTTACCAGAAAAATATGCTTTTATCATTCCCTTTGTCTCTGGTTTCCCACTAGCTGCCCTATAATGTCAAGTTCTTTGTCCGTGTACAGTGCCCTTCATGATGTAACTCCAATACGCTGTTCCCATTTCACTTCCCTTCTACTTCCCACCACAGCCCTAAGCTCAAACCACAAGGAACTTCTAACATGTCTTTTCAAAACTCCATGCCTCTGCACATTTTGTTCTCTTTGCCTGAAATGCCCTTTCTTCCTGTTCTCTCCATAGTGAATTCCCTTCTGTTTTCAGGCCTTTCCAACTCCACCCTCAGTCAAGCCATCCCTGATGGCTTAGGATATGCCAATGTTCTTATTTCTATGAGTCTATTTGTTCCTGCTTGCCTCTTCCACCAGACTGAACTGAGCATGTGCAGCACAGGGCTTTCACTTTTCTAGCCCAGTACTTGAGCAGAACTGTCTTGAATAAGACTGAGTAAGAATAAATGCTGATTGGCTTAATAACTTGATTTTTTTTTTTTTGAGACAGGGTCTCACTGCAGCCCCAGCTGGCCTGGAACTCATTATGTAGACAGGCTGGTCTTGAACTCACAGAGATCTGCCTGCCTCTGCCTCCCAAGGACTGGGACTAAAGATGTGCATCACCATGCCCAGTAGTAATAACTTGATTTCTTATAACACGTCAAGTTTCATTGAATGCCTTAGCTTGAAACCAATTCTTGAGCAACTAAATGCTGATATTTTATACATTTTACTACTCTATATTATATCAATTTAATCTCTGCACCTTTCATTCCTGGAGTACTTTCATCTTGGTCACTTAAATACACATAATGAGGAGCTAGGAAGATGACTCAGTAAGTAAAATGTTTGCACCTCAAGCATGAAGACCCGATTTTCAATTCCCAGAAACTATGTAAAAAGCCAGGCATGACAACAGCAAGATGGCTCAGTAAATAAGGTTTTGCCACCAAGCCTGACAATCTGAGTTCTACCCCTCAGATCTACATATTGAAAGGAGAGAACTGACTCCTACAAGCTGTCTTATGATCTCCATACACATGCTACAGTGCACATGTATATGTGTGTGCCTGCACACAAATAAATAAACAAACAAACAAATAAACAAATAGTGTAATTAAGAGAAATTTTAAGCCTGGCGTAGAAGCATGTACCTACAATCTCAGCTTTGGCAGTAGAGGAAGACCAGAAGATCCCTGAAGTTCACTGACCCACCAGGCTAGCCAAACCAATGAGCTTCAAGTTCACAGAGAGTCTCTGTCTCAAAAAATAATGGGTAGGGCTAGGGAGATGGCTCAGCAGTTAAGAGCACTAGCTGCTCTTTCAGAGGACCTGGATTTAGTTCCTGCCACTGACAGCTAACAACCATCTGTGACTCCAGTTCCAGTGACTCTTACTCTTTTCTGGCCTTGGTGAGCATTGCATGCATGTGGTACACTTATATACAAGCAAGCAAAACACTCATACAGGTAAAATAAAAATAAACCAATTTTTTAAAGAATAGAGATTGATCAAGGGAGGATACCTGACATTGACTTTGGGCCTCCACATGAACACACAATACAAATATCACACACAAAAAAGCAGGAAATAAGCAGGGCATAGTGGCAAAAGTCTGTAATCTCAGCACTCGGAAGGTAGAGTCAGGCGGATCTCCATGACTTCAAGGCTAGCTTGGTCTACATAGAGAGTTCCAGGCCAGCTCAGGCTACAGGGAGACCCTGTCTCAAAAAGACAAAAATAAATAAATAAATAAATAAATAAATCTATCATATGTGAAAATCAAGTTTAAATTTTATTCCACATTAAAAGAATAAGAAATTGAATTAAGACTACTGAAGCTATGAACAAAATTAAAGTTAAAGAGTATCTATGAAGTATCTTTGCATATTTCATGATCATGAGAAATTGAGATTCTGACCTTGAGAAATGATATATGAAACACACACACACACACACACACACACACACACAAAAGATTCTGACTTCTAGCTAGAGAGGAATGTTTCCCATATTACCCTTTACAGCGTATAGAAACCCTAATGAAATAAAGATGGTGTGGGTGGTTGTTGTTTTGTGGTACTAGGGTACCAAGTACAGGACTTGTGCATGCTAAGGCCCCAACATGGAGCTATCTCCAGCCTAACAGTTTTTAACAGTTTTAACTCAAAGGTCCCAACATGTTGTTCTAGCCACTAGGCTTTGATTCTGTGTAAAGTGTGGATTTCAAGGTTTGAGCCACAGCATTTTCTATAACTGGTCCATAACTGGTCACATTATCAAACTGAAATGCCTCTTATATTGTCTCAGAAACACCTGGGTGGAAAGGAGGATGAGAGCGAGAACTAGAATATACATTTTTGTCAGCCTTGCTTTTACTTTAATTTTTTCAATGAAATTTCTTTTTATCTGATAAAAACATAAAAAAATCATCATATTCAAGTTGGTGTTACATTACTGTGTGATATTCTAATACATATATACACTGGGTACTGCTCAAATGAAAGCAAACATATCTATCTCCTCAAACATGTTTCATTTCCTTATGGTGAGAACATCCACTATCCTTTTTTTCTGACCTTTTGAGAATATGTTATTGTTATCTATCGTTACCATAGTATACAATGTCAGACTGGAACATTGGACACCTAGCTATTGATAACTTATCATCCATGCTCAACCTTCCTCCCAGATCTCTCCTACTCTCCCAGGCCCTACTAAAAACTCCATTATATTCTCCATAGAGCTCAACTTTTTATAGTTTGCATATGAGTGAGATGGATCAGCATCTCTCATGTTGTATCTGGTTAATTTTTCATTTAATATAATGATCTCTTATTCTATTCATGTTGTCACAAATGACAAAAGAAAATGGTTTTTTGTTCTTTTTGTTTTGTTTGGTTTGGTTTGGTCTTTTTGAGACAGGGTCTCCCTGTAGCCTCAGCTGTCCTGGAACCCGATCTGTAGACCAGGTTGGCCTTGAGCTCACAGAGATCCACCTGCTTCTGCCTCCCAAGTGCTAGGATTAAAGATGTGTGCCACCATACCCGGCCTTGTACTTTTATATTAAATGTGACTTTATATTCGAACAGGTTGATGAAACTTGGGGAAACCTGAATGCTCTACCCAGCTACTCTAGTAAATCACAAGCTTCTTTGGGACAGAGAGCTTTTTATTCACCCCTCTGCCTGTCCAGGTAAAGTATTCTGAATACACCTTTGTTGAATTGCAACAAATGGAATGCTTTTCCTTCACTTATAAAATGTGGGATGGACTCTAATAAAATCTACTTACCTAAAAAAAAAAGGTCTATTTATCTATTATAAAATATACCCAAATATTATAACCAAAACCTAAAGGAATATAAATGCTTACTTTTACTCTTATGAAATATTTAGCATCGCTTCTCGGCCTTTTGGCTAAGATCAAGTGAAATACTTAGCAAAACTAAGGACAAAATATTTCTAGACAATCCTGGGGCAGAAAACCCACAAAGTAACCACTGATTCCATCATAGAGGAGGAAAACAGTTTAGCTCTGTCAACTGAAAGAGATAATACATGAAACAGACGCTAGAGAAAAAAAGAATTGTTTTTGTTTCACAGAGCACAGAACTGTAATTGCAAAGAGCTAGAAGCTGAGCAAAGAGAAAAAAAGTTTATTTATTCATGGAACCCTTTCAAGTCTGAGATTAAAAAAAGAGTAAACAAAAAGATAACTTGGTAAATATCTTTTAGTATCTTAAAAATCCTTAAAATGCTTAACAAATGAAGAAAACAAGAGCCACTTTTATGTAACACTAGTAAGAATATCAAGTTATGTCTCTAAAATTCTGTGCTCTGACTGAACTCTGCTGTAACCTCTTTTGGGCTTTTATTTTTCTGAGTAGGCTGGGCAGCAAAACCCGGAAGATTGGCCCTCTGGGACAGAGCCATTTTAAATACAGAGCTCCTCCTACTCATCAGACACAAAAAAACAATGAATCATTCCTCTTCTGACCAAAATTAAGCTGCTTAATTGCATGCCTATCAACCTTGACAGTTAATGTTTACATTGAAAATTTGGGATAAAAGATAAGTGGATTTTTAGCAAAAGAAATAGGAAGAGGGCCATTAACAAAATTAGAAGTGAAATGAAACCAAATCTTTCTTCTTTTTCTAAATGGCAATAGTAAATGTCTTAGTGCTTGTTTTCCAGTCTGTCTTTTTCTTGACCACAACCAGTATAGGATATAATTCTAAAATAACAGCCTTCCAAGTTATGTTATTGTAGACTAGCTTTACAGCCCAACCCAATGCAAAATAAACATTGGTAATGAATTGTTCCCATGACCTGATCTGAAGAGAGCCTGCTGACTGTCACTAAAAGCTACCATTTTCAAAAACCAAGCAAAGGTAGAACTCTGAGACATGAGAATTGCTAACGCATGTCATTTGAGATTGTCCAACTGAGCATTCACTTCAATAGAAAATAATATTTCAAGAATGTCATTGGCTCTAATTGTAATCATTCACAAAACTACTGAAAAATCTAGTGATTATTTCACAGGTAAAACTGTGCTTTTACTCTACACTTGCTGGGATAATGAGATGAAAGTACTGATGTAAAAGTGACTGATTCATCAGGACGTGTTTTTTTCATATTAGTTAGTATCCAAGACTCTCACTATGTCACAAAGGGGAGGGTGGTACAATACGAATCATATTTCTGACAATGAAATTGCTGTTTTTTCCTGCACTCTGTTGGCTTCTAAATTCAGAGTTCTTAAGAAAAATATTTCCCTTGATTCGATGCCCTGACTGAGATAGTTTAGGAATATCTTTTTTTTTTTTTTGGCTTTTTCGAGACAGGGTCTCCCTCTAGCCCCAGCTGTCCTAGAACTCACTCTGTAGACCAGGCTGGCTTTGAACTCACAAAGATCCGCCTGCCTCTGCCTCCTGAGTGCTAGGATTAAAGGGGTGTGCCACCACACCAGCAGGAAAATCTTTACTCTAAGACAAATCATTGGTATCTTGATGCTAAATACTCCCAAGAAACTCTTCTAGACTAGATTATACTTTTGGAACAAACATTTGGTTATCTTATTTATACAAAAAGAGGACATACAGCAAGTAAGTTAAATGTGTATTTTGTATTTTAACTATGGATAATTGTGTGTGAGGGTGTTTGTGTGTGTGCGTGCCCCAGTGCTGGGAATGAACACAGATCCTCATAAATGCTAGGCAAATATTCACACCGTCATACCCCCAGTCTAACTGGTCATAGTTTTGAGTTTCAAATTAGTGTTCTTTCATTTCTTCTATTAACCTAATTTAAAAATTTAGATATAGAACACCTAAACAAAACAATTCATAAATTCGTCAACTAAGTTCAGGAAGAGAGTATTTATATTTGTTGTTTCCCTCTCTAACAATAAACAAATTCTTACATGGCATCAGCTGGAAAGCTAATGGTGAGGACTTGTACTTAATATGGTGAGGCCTTGTACTTAATATGGTGAGGCCTTGTACTTAATATGGTCTCTTTCATCTTTAGCCTTTATTACTCTGAGCACACTCCCTCTGAGATAAGTTAGCACTTTATCACTGAAGAAACAGAGACAAGAAGAGATTTAAGGTGAGATTTGCCCAGTGGCCTAAAATAAAACAGAAACAAATTCAATGTGAACTACAAACTGCTCAGAGCTCAGCATGTATTGGTCTCCTTATCTCTTTTCTAGCAATGCCTTAACATCCTCAATGGAAAATCATTTTCGCTTAGCAACATGGTTAAATTGAACTACTTTTGTCACTCTGAAAATTTGTACCTCTCCTCTTTGAATATTTATTTTGCTGCACATTGCTACAAAATGGGGCTTTTGACATGCTGAAATTAAATATCCAGGTTGATATCCTGAGAAAATTAGACTATGTATACTTATAATTAGACATGAAATGTTCAAGAAATATGTAACATGCAATTTTAAACCATTTATAGGGAAAGATGAGGGTCTACACAGGCCACTCGCCTAGAAATCTTTGTGGTGATATTATTATAACACAAGCTCATGCAGTGACTCACATTGGCTTGTTCAGGCCTGTGCGCTTTGTGAACTAAAGACCTGCCATAAAACCTAGTTACAACTAGTTTCTCTGCTTTTGCATTAATACCTCACATTGAAGCAAATCTGAAAGAAATCTGCACAGTTTTTTCACTTTTAGAGTTCTGTGACAAATGTCTTACTGGAGTAATATTCGGGCACTTTTTTTTCTTTTGGCTCATGCTGGAGCTGGAGCCGCACAGCCGAACATGTGGTGGACCAAAGAGCCGAACATGTGGTGGACCAAAGAGCCGAACATGTGGTGGACCAAAGAGCCGAACATGTGGTGGACCAAAGAGCCGAACATGTGGTGGACCAAAGAGCCGCATGCCCGGCCTCAAGATGCTTTTTTTTTTTCTAAAGTTTTTTGTTGTTGTTGTTGTTGTTGAAGTACTCTAAAACTTTTTTTTTAACCAGATCCAATAGATTGGTTGTTTCATCTGCCAAATATCTAGCATCTTTTTCAGAAAGATAATCCTATCTTTTCAAAGAAATGGTCAAAAGCCACCCAATTTAGAATGCAGCGGGCAAGGTATGGCTTGGTGGTATAATGTACACTTAACGTGCATGAAATCGTTCTCTGAATTTGCCTTTTCTGGGTGAAAATGCCTATTGGGAGAGATCTTTGTAGTAAGATTTATTTTTAGGGGCTGGAGAGATAGCCTAGCGGTTAAGAGCACCGACTGCTCTTGCAGAGGACCCGGGTTCAATCCCCAGCACCCACATGGCAGCTAAAAACCGTCTGTAACTCCAATTCCAGGAGAACTCCAGTTCCAGGGAAATCCGAGACCCTCTTCTGACCTCCGCGGCATTGCACGACACGGGTGCACAGACCTACATGCGGACAGTACATTCATACACATACAAAAATAAATTAATTAATTTAAAAAAAGGACTTATTTTTAGTTTAGATTCCTTATCTCCCTTGATTCAATTTTTTTCTTTTTTTACTTTATTTTATTTATATTTCTCTCTCTCTCTCTCTCTCTCTCTCTCTCTCTCTCTCTCTCTCTCTCTCAGAGAGAGAGAGAGAGAGAGAGAGAAAGATAATGGGAACACACATGAAAGTCAAAGAAGATCAAAAGACACTTTTCTTGAGTTGGTTCTTTCTTTCCGTCTTCCTGTGGACTCTGGGGATTGAATTCGGGTCATCAAGCTTGCACAGCACGTGCGTTTACCCACTGAGCCATGTTAAATTATATACAATCGTGATATCAACAAATGCTTAAATGAGTCTTGCTCTTTCCTCAGTCTCTCTCTCTCTCTCTCTCTCTCTCTCTCTCTCTCTCTCTCTCTTATTTTGAATAAGCTATATAGAGTGTAATGCAAGGTTTACCTTGGACAAAAAGGTGAAAAGAGTAAAGTTTTAAAACAAATAATTTTAGCTGGGCATGGTGGTGCAAATCTTTAATCCCAGCAGGCAGGAGGCAGACGCAGATACAGGCAGATCTATGAGTTCAAGGCTAGCCTGGTGGTCTACTTAGTGAGTTCCAGGTCAGCTGGAGCTACAAGGGAGACCCCTGTCTCAAAAACAAACAAACAAAAAACCCACCATTTTACGACACTAGGAAAATATTTTTTCTTCATACCCTTTCACCTTCCTTATATAAAACCAGCCATTTTTATTTAGATAGACTATTATGAATCTATGAATTCAGCAGAAAATGTTTTTTAAAATTCTGCTAAATAAATTCATGGTGAATGCAAAATCTTTATATAAACGTAGACAGACAGACACACACACAGTGTGTGTGTGTGTGTGTGTGTGTGTGTGTCTTTTTGAGACAGGGTTTCCCTGTAGCTCCTGCTGTCCTGGAACTCACTATGTACACCAGGCTGGCCTTGAACTCACAGAGATCCACCTAGCCTCTGCCTCCCAAGTGTTAGGATTAAAGGCATGTGCCACCACGCCTGGCCCATGAAATCTCTTGTTAGAAAAATCTCACTTGGTGTCAATTTTCAACATTTTCGAAAGTCCAGCAATATGTACCCACAAAGTTTGTACATGTTACAAAATAACTTTTCCTCTCACAATACAAATTAAGTCCCACTTTTCTCAAAAGAGAGTTTGTAAAAGAAGGATACATTTCTTCTCAATATTTATTATATATATATTTAATGTTTAATGGAATTTTTGTTCAAAGATTTTGATAAAATCAATTGCATTTGTTTGTTACATACTCCCAAATATTTTTTGGGGGGAGTAATTGATAACCCTGCCAGTTCTATCTGGAATCTTAAAACTAGCTCAGTTTTACCATTTGGGGCTAAGCACCATTCATCATCCTTATCTCTCTAACAGCTACTCTGGAGTACTTACGTAGTAATATATTTACATTCTCCCCTCCCCCTCTCCTTTTTTTAAACTGATACCGCAAGCTATAAACAGCATTGCAAAACCGGAAAACTTTAATGATCTTGACTGACTTTGAGGTAGAAATCTTGGGAATTTAGTCTTAGCTCAAATTAAAGAGCCTTAAAATCATTTTCAAGTATTTTGTGACTCCTTTTCTATACAAGCCTGGGACATAATAGGCTCAGTGAGCTAAATAAAAATCGCAGCCTTCCTAGGCTTCTTGAGTTTATGACAGAAATAAAATGAAGCACCTGGAATTCTACTCACATGTAATACATGACCAGTTTGATTTCCTGTGTGATTCTGTTGGTTGCTGTGTATCATGAGTTTTTATGATATAATGTGAATAATCTGATGCTTCTTAGCAGCAGTGGTAAGATGTCTAATAATCACTGTACCTTGCTTAGTAGTCCAGGCTCTCAATCGCTCCAGGCATATGCTAACTCAGTTTCAAAAGCTCTTTCAGGTTTTTTTTTTTCTCCTGAGAGCAATTCATTAAAACCTCCTCCCTTTATCCACAATCAACTCTTCATTGTTGCTTTCCTTGTGGATTTACCATGAATGAAACACTGTATTGATGTTATTGAGATCTGCATTCTGCATGAAAAACTACTGCTAGCTATCTAGAGAGACCGGAGGGTGAGAAAGGACGTTTCATTGGTTAACAGTCTAACAAGGCATAGTTATTTTAAACCAGACAATCAAAAGTAAATGAAATACATAATAAAAAGTAATGTTTTCATCACAAAACCCCTGTTTTTTGCCACGCAATGTAGTCTATATTGGAAAACAAAGAAGTATAGCCCTTTTATCTCAGGGAATGGACAATCTACTTGGCAGAAATTGAAACTGTTTCTTCCTTTGCAATTTTTGCCAAATACTTCTTTTTTCCTCCATTCTAAATTATTATGCTGGTTTGTACATTCATCACTTCATATTTGGATTACTGTAAGCATTTCCTATAAGACCTTTCAGTGTGATAAATCCCCTCATGTGATCTTTCCTGCATGGACTCTTCCTTCTTTGACTGCAGGACTATGTTGTTCTAAAAGTTCAACAGTTAACACTGTTGTAGTTTAAATAATGATGTTCTCCATCGGCTACAAATATCTGGACTCTATACCCTTAAGTCTCAGAAAACAGTTTGGACTTTGGACTTTGGAAAATAGTGTTAAAACTGTTAAAACTATGGAGACTTTTGAAGTTGAACTAAATACATTTTGCATTTTGATATGGCCATGAGTCTGTGTGGGCCAGGGAGTGGAATGTGGTGGTTTGGATGAGAAATGTCCCCTATTGGCTCCAAGTATTTGAGCACTTGGCCCCAGTTGGTGGTGCTATTTGTGGAAGATGGGAGGTGTGGCCATGCTAGGGGATGGGTTCTGGAAGTCCTCTTTGCTTTTGCACCTGCTTACCAATCTGAGCAGTGGGCTGGAGAGATGACTTAGTGGTTAAGAGCACTGGCTGTTCTTGCAGGGGATCCAGGTTTCATTCCCAGCACTCACATAGTAACTCTAGTTCCCATGGAATCTGCCACCCTCTTCTGACCTTGGTGGGCATTTAACAACACAGATGCATTTAACACACATGTGGGGGAAATATACACATAGAATAAAAATAAATAATCCATTTCAAACACTTTTTTTTTTTTTTTTCTTTTTGAGACAGGGTCTCCCTGTAGCCCCAGCTGTCCTGGAATTCACTCTGTAGACCAGGCTGGCCTTGAACTCACAAAGATCTACCTGCCTCTGCCTCCCAGGTGCTAGGATTAAGGTGTGCGCCACCACACCCGGCTTCAAACAGTTTTCTTAAAGATGTGAGTGCTGAGCTTTATGCTCTCGCTGCCTTCTGCCACGCCTCCTCTGCATGTTGGACTCTTACCTCTCTGGACCTGTAAGCCCAATAAACTCTTCCTTCTATAATGGCTCTGGTCATTTTTTGTTTTTGTTTTTAAAGCAGCAGTCTTCTGAAGCCCTAGTCATTTTTTATCACAATAAAAAAGTGATTAATACAATACCCCTGATATAGTTTTAAGCAATTTTATTTATGTATTTATTTATTTTTCTTTATGTGTATGAGTATTTTGCCTATAAGTATATAAGTGTACCCATGCAAGCAATGCCTGCAGAGGTCAGAAGAGGGGATCATATTTGGAATTCCAGATGGTTGTTAGGTGCCATATGGGTTCTGAGACCCAAACTCAGGTCTTTTACAAGACCACTCAGTACTCTTAACCACTGAGGGAACCACTGCTCTATCCTCCACAAAAATTTTAATTATTAAGGTACCCTCAGCAAATGCAACAGCATTTTCCCCACAGACACTAAATTGGATTCTGCAGCAAATCATCCCTGTATTTCCTCCTAGATGGCATTGTTCCCTGTGTTAGATTTTCGTCTGTAGAAATCCTGCCCATGTAAGGTCAAGTTCATATACTACCTCTCCCATAATGCCTACCCATAATTCCTTCAGCTGAACCTGCTCTTTCTGAATGCTTTAGATTCCTGTGTCTCTTACAACTATGATGCTAGTCAAATACCACCTTGTATTGTTGTGTTCATTTTTTTCCTTTCTTACAAACATGCAGCCCCACCTCCTCCATAGCCCTTGGCATGTCTTATGTGTAGTGAGTGCTTTGTTAATGTTTGTGAGGTGTTGAGTGAATAGACTGACGGGAACAAGCAAGTGTACTGAAAATGAGAGCAGCTGGGTGGGTAGAAATACAAGTCATGGAAAACTTTTCAAAACAAGAGCGCACGAGAGAACTGACAGTTCTTGCTGAAGAAAGCAATTTTATTCCTTTCATACCTACTTTCTTAATTTATATTTTCCATACAGGAAGTTTTCGGTTTCTTACATGAACATTTAATTCATTTATAAAATGAGGCAATACAAAAAAATAAGGGTTGAAGTCAATGGGTAAAAGTATATGAAAATTCTAGGAAAGGAATGAAATCAGAGCATTTAAGCAATCAGAGAAATTTTTATGTATTTATGTATCAGTTTGAAAATAAATCTTTGGGCCAGTGACATGGCTCATCAAGTAGAGGTGCTTGCTACCAAGTCTGACAACCTGAACTTGATCTCAGGACCCACATGGTGGAAGGAGAGATGAGACTCCTGCAAGTTGTCCTCTGACCTTCACACAAAAATGTGGCATGCACACACAATAAAATTAATTAATTTAAAAAATATAATAAAAATTTAAAAATAAAAATCTTAAAGTAGCAGTCTTATTTGTACCTAGACAACTAACTACTTACAACTAACTGCATGCTGAAATATCTATTCATTTTTTTTCCCATGTTTATGACAGCTAGGCCTGGTCTCCTGGCCATTGAAAGGCACTGGGTGGATGTTGTTGTGAAAAAAGAAGCCTTAGAGAAGAGGGTAAGGCCCACAACTGTGGGTACTATGGTAATTCCCCTACAGCAGCTGGAGCCAGAGGCCCTTTGCCTCTTTATTGCAGTTTTCTCTCCCTCTCCCGAGACTGAAAGGAATGTGAATCAAACAGAAGATAAGGAGCATCTGCTTGCCCGTAGCTGAAGTGATGCTGAGATACCACCAAATGAATGCATTCTCCACTCCCCCTCTGTAGTGAAGAGAAGTCTGTGTGGTCCCATGCAGGGATGGAGACATGGTTCCCTTCTTCCACCGTCATTTTAAGCAAATATTCTTTAGATTGCATTTAGGTTGTAAAATCCTGAGAAGGATGCATTTCTCATTGAGCAAAATAGTCTTGGGGAGGAATTCCTCATGTGTACAAGGTCAAACAATTCTCGAGAGAACACAATAAAGTGTTTGCCTAGGCTTGTGGAGAAGTCTGTATTTATTCACACCAGAGATGATGGGGGAGGTTCAAGGGCCTCCCACACTGGAAACTATGCTTTCGTATTTGGCATCTGAGATCTTTTCTTATCCAGAAGAGCGGGAGGAAGTCTAACCCTCCAAATGTGCTTCTGTGAGGACACCTCCATATTCCACTCCTGCTGAATGCTGCACATGTGGAGGCCACAGGACCCCAGGCTCACTGAAGGCCAAAGAGAGCTGCTGGAACAGGACAGACTGGTTCTTACTAGCAGAGAAGGCTTGGGGGGGCAGGGGGGCAGTTGGTCACAAAGCAGGAGATGAGTTTGGTGAGATTTGGGTAACTCACCTGGCCTGGTCAGGTACTTTCCTACAGCCTCGGCAGGATTGGGCCAAGGCCCAAGGAGAGTAAATGGAACAGAAAGGGCTGGTTCTTACTAGCTGGCAGTGAGGTGGACTGAAAATGGGCCCAAAGCAGTGGGATAGGCATAGCAAGATTTGGCTAACTCACCTGAGCTAGTCAGGAGCTCTCAGGTAGACTCTGTGGGACAGGGCCCTCTTCCCTTGACTTCATAATTATTCGTTGTCCTTATTATCATTTTACATTGCATAATATCTTATGATCCGAATCAACTTCACTGTGATTTTTTTCTTCTGTTTTTATTTTGTGAAGTAGCTCCTCTGAGAAGTCGCATAATTGTGTTCATAACACAATTGATAGTGACATCTCACCAGCAGCAATTGCAATGAATATGACATGAGTGGGTGGCATCTTGTTTCCACTGCAATTCTGGATTAATGATGAAGACTTCTCAAATCTTTTCCTTTTGTAAGTTTTTACACACATCATAGCTTCACAGAAAACCATGTGTAGGGTTTTACGAATGCCATTTTTTACTAAATTTTTAGAGAATTATTTAATATAAAAATAAACAAAACTGTATACAAATAAGCTATGAATTTTAAAAAAGAGGTTAGAGAAGATGAGTTGACCTCCTACTGTGCTCTGGCATGTTAGTGAAATCAACTTGTGTATATATGCTTGTGTTTTAAATAGCTCAGAGCAATGCACTTAATGCATACTTTCAAAATATATATACCTTCATTTCTCACTTTGCTCAAAAGAATAAACTCATGTTAAAATGAACTTGGGTGTGGTGGCATAGACCTTTAATACCAGTATTTGGAAAGCAGAGTCAGGTGGATCTCTGTGAGTTTGAGGCTAGCCTGGACTACATAGCTAGTTGCAGACTAGCCAGTATAGTAAGACCCAGTCTAAAAAGAAAAAAAAATGAACTATGAGTTTTAAATTTTTTATTTATTTATTTATTTTTATGTGTATGAGTGTATTGTCTGCATGTAGGTTGGTGTACCAGTGTCGTGCAATGCCTCGGAGGTCAGAAGAGGGAGTCGGATTCCCCTGGAACTGGAGTTAAAGATGGTTCTTAGTCGCCATGTGGATGCTGGGAATCGAACCCAGGTCCTCTGCTAGAGCAGTCGGTGCTCTTAACTGCTGAGCCATCTCTCCAGCCCCAAACTATGAGTTTTAAATCTCAACATTTTTACTATTTTTAATTGCTTTTGTGATGGTCTCACTATGTTATCAAGTCTGTCCTCAAACTCATAATCCCCCTGCCTCAGCCTCCTTCCAGGCTTCAGCTTCTGGTATACTTGGATCACAGGTCTGTATCACCACATCAATCTGTATTGATTTTAGACGTGTAGATAAAGCATTAAATAAGTGAAATACTTCCTAACAATGGTGGACTTTGATGATATTCTGAAACACACAGTCTTTTCTCTAAAAGCTGGCACATCAATTCACCTAAAATATAATCACTGATTTTAAAAGATGTGGGGGAGACACAGAGTTGAAGCACAGGATGATACAGTCTTTCTGAATTCCTAGAGATAACATGGTATGCAACTTTCTTAAAACCAACTCTAGGAAAAATGAAGCTGGATGAATGGTAAATAGATGTAGCCTTGGGGCTGGAGAGATGGCCTAGAAGTTAAGAGCGCCGACTGCTCTTGCAGGGGACCCGGGTTCGATCCCCAGCACCCGCATGGAGGCTGAAAACCATCTTTAACTCCAGTTCCAGGGAAATTCGACGCCCTCTTTTGACCTCCGAGGCATTGCACGACACAGGTGCACAAACCTACATGCAGACAGAACATTCATACACATACGAAAATAAATAAAATTAAAAAAAAATAGATGTAGCCTTTTAATCAAGCTAAATAACAATATTTGGAAATTCAGTTTCTAACAGATTTTCTAGAATATCTGTTCCCTGTGCCACCCCCATCTTGTTGTTCAAAGTACGTATGCAACTCCTCATTTCCTGTATTAAACCTTCAAACTCGATGGGTGTGGTGGCAACACACCTTTAATCCTAGCACTTGGGAGGCAGAGGCAGGAGGATCTCTGTGAGTTCCAGGCCAGCCTGGTCTACAGAATGAGTTCCAGGACAGCTGGGGCTACAGGGAGACCCTGTCTTGAAAAGACTAAAAAAAAAATCTTCAAACTCCTCTTCTTGGTCTTCATCACATTCCTTTCAACACAACAAATGTATCATCAACAACATCCTTACATAAAATTTCTGCTTCAGGTAAACAAATAAATTCATTGCTCCTAAACATGCATCCATGATTTTTGACCTTCCTAGTTGTGCCCAAACCCTCCCCCAAGTGTTTTGTCTAGGTTATATTCTCTCTGAATAGATAGTTTAACTGCCTCCTTTTCAAGGAACCATTTCCCAGCCATCTCCCTGCCGAAGATCTGCACACTTTCACATCCCAGTAGAGCATTCTTTTCCCTGTACTTAACATCAGTACTGTCTGTACTGCCATTTGCTACCCGCTTTTTCCTCAGTTCTATATTTGCTAGTCTGTATATACAATGTTCACCGTATTATTTAGCCCAAGGTCAGGGAGAAGGTCTACTACTTTATCCTTGTAAACTAGAACCAAAAGTACTCAATAGCTACTGTTAAGAAGGAATGTTGATATGAGGACATGGAAAACAAGGACTAGATGAAACCTCTTATCTTGAAATAAACATACTTACCAGTGTAGCTAAAATGAGGATGTCCGTGATGATTCAAACAGTAATAAATGAGAATCATATCTGGAGGACATAGGGTTGGAGAGAAGCATTTTCAGTGAAGTTGGCTCAGTTCTTTTGCTTGTTTTTTGTGAGATTGTAAGACTGCAATCTTGGCATAGTGGCACATGCCTTTAATCCTAGCACTCGGGAGGCAGAGGGAGGCGGATCTTTGTGAGTTCAAGGCCAAACTGGTTTACATAGGTTCCAAAACAGCTGGTGCTATGGCTACAGGAAAACCCTCTCTCGGGCTGAAGAGATAGCCTAGCGGTTAAGAGCGCCGACCGCTCTTGCAGAGGACCCAGGTTCGATCCCCAGCACCCACAGGATTAAAGGCGTGGTGACACCTACCTTTAATCCTAGCACTCAGGAGGCAGAGGCAGAGGCAGAGGCAGAGGCAGAGGCAGAGGCAGAGGAAGGCGGATCTCTGTGAGTTCAAGGCCAGACTGGTCTACAGAGTGAGTTCCAGGCCAGCTGGGGCTATAGGGAGACCCTGTCTCAAAAAGGAAAAAAAAAAAAAAAACATACTCCGAGAGCACATGCTTTCAAACTCAGAAACCCTCTCTAGCTGAGAGTTAGGGTTCCTTGCCTCCTGTTCCAGCTCTACCATTGTGTCTTTTCAGGAACTTCTATTGACTTAATTTTAGTAAAATGGGAATAATACCATTATTCTTGTTTGTTTGTTTGTTTTTCAGTCTTTTTCTTATTACATATTAGACATTAGAAACATATAAAAGTTTTGAAAGTCTTTATAATAAAAGTGGTACATAAGTCAAAGTAGTATCCACTAAGTCTGAAATAACCAAGACTCAAATTTCTTTATTACTTGAATAAGAAAACTGTGTTGCCTGGGAATACCAAGACTACTGTGACCTAAGAAAAGTCCCAATTCACAAAACATAGGAGAGACAGAATTAAAGGAATATAGATCAGTTGTTAGCCACTTATATTGCATGTTTTGTGACTTTCGTAAGATAAGAATGGTTCTTACAGGTAAATGTTTGAAACTGACTTGATAAAAAGGAGCAATAGCTCTGAACATCACTTAAGGGAAATATTATCCCCTATCTAAAGAATCTCATCTTGAGCTAAGGATGTAACTACATGAAGAGTGCTCGCCCAGCATGCATGAAACCCTCAGTTCAATCCTCAATGGGGCAAGAATAAAATCCTTAAGAAAAAAAAAAGCCCAGCATGGTGGCATGCACCTTTAATCCTAACACTTGGGAGGCAGAGATGAGCTAGCCTGGTCTATATAGCAAGTTCCAGGCCAGCCAGGGTTGCATAGTGAGATCCTGTCTCAAAAACCAAAGAAAATAGATTTATAAAACTTACAGACATTGAGATTGGAAGTCTAACACCTGATGGCCTCATTGAGTCAGCTTCTGGTGAGAGTTGTAGACAGATGGCATCAAGAGAAGAACGAGAGAGAGAGAGAGAGAGAGAGAGAGAGAGAGAGAGAGAGAGAGAACACGAACTTTGTAAAACAAGAACTCTGCCAACTAACCTACAGACTCCCACTTTTTTTAAAGATTTATTTATCAGTTTTGTTTATCTGAATATGTGTGCCTGTGTAAGTTTATGTGTCCCATGTGCATGCAGGTGCCCAAAGAGGCCAGAGGGAATCGGATCCTCTGGAGCTGGAGTTACAGGCAATTGGTGAGCCACCTGATATGGGTGCTGGGAATTAAACTCAGGTTCTCCAGAACAACATTAAGTGGTCTTATCCACTGAGCAATCTCTAGCCCCTATGTCGCATTTCTTAAAGATCCACACTATTTTAACTTTGCCATGTTAAGGATCAAACGTCTAATACATGGAACCGTGGGAGGGATTAGGCATTCAAAAAGTAGCAGTATCTTTTAACAGATTGAGGGCATTACATTTTGCTCCTAATTAGCTATTTAAAAAAAAAAAATCGAACGGGGTCTGAGCGATGGCTCAGTGGTTAAGAACACTTGCTCCTCTTCCACAGGACCCAAGTTCAGTTCTACCAGCCCTGTTGGGTGGCTCACACAAGCCACCTATATAGCTCCAGCTCCGGGGGGGGGGGTCCATAGCCATCTTCTGGCTTCTTCAGACATATACATACATGTGTGCATACCTGTACACACGCACACACACACACATTAAAAAAACAAAAGTAGATCTTTAAAAAAAAATCATGAATGGATGCTGGAGAGATGGCTTAGTAGCTATGAGCACTGGCTGCTCTTGTACAAGACCCTGGTTAGGTTCTTACCACCCACGTGGAGGCTAACAGCCATCTGATGGCCTCTTCTGGCCTCTGGGGTCACTGCATGACATGGGTGCACTTATATAAAGACCAGCAAACTTTCCTACACATAAAATAAGAAGAAATTTAAAAATTTTTAAATCATAAATGGATATTAAGTTGTTTTAAAATGCTTTTTATGTAATAAGATGATTTTTATTGTTAATTTGTCTATGAATTTGATGAATTACATTAATCAGTTTTCTTCAAGTAATAAAATAATTTTGCATTCTTAGATTAAATCTCACTTGGTTATAACATGGAAAGGTAGACAAAGATCACAGGAAATTGGAGAGAAACCTCTAACGTAAAAGACAAGATCAAAATAAACAGGAAAAGGGCAATAAAGGAGAGCATAATAAACACAACACACGTGAAAAAATCAGTTTCCTTCAGAGATGACAAAGATACCGTGCTAGGACGCAGAGGGCCATGTGGTTTTAAAAGGTCAAAGTACCAGAAAGAGCTGCTATAAATTTAAAATACAAGTCAGAAAATTCATCTGGGTGTAGTGGTGAATGCTTGCAAACCCAGCAGCTGGGAGGTAAACAAATGCCCTGGGAAAATGAGACCAGTAGAAATCTTACAGATGAAACTGAGGAAGATAGAATACTATATATAAGATAATATACTATATACTATATACTAGAAGTACTTCACACAGTCCACTTAACCTGAGAGAGACTTGATGGCATAGGTGTTATTTTAATCTCACTTTGCTGATGAGGTAGCAAAGGCATATAGAAAACTTGGGCGACTTCCCCTAGATCTGTGGTTTTTCAGCTGGAGCCCACTGTCTCCACCCCCGCCCGACCCCCACCAGGGATTATTTGCCACTAGCTAGGAGACATACTTAACTGTTACAGCTGAGGTGGGGGTTGCTACCTCTATCCAGTAGCTAGAGGCCAGGGACTCTGCCAAACATCCTACACTACATAGGACAGCGTTCTAAACAAATAACCATCTGGTGCAAAATAGTATTCTGCATTAACTAAGAAACTTTGTCTATCTTTAGCCTGTCAGGAAGCTGTAAATCAAAAACACTCAGATTCGGCCAGGCATGGTGGCGCACGTCTTTAATCCTAGCACTTGGGAGGCAGAGGCAGGCGGATCTTTGTGAGTTCAAGGCCAGCCTGGTCTACAGAGTGAGTTCCAGGACAGCTGGGGCTACAGGGAGACCCTGTCTGGAAAAGACAAAAAACAAAGCAAAACAAAACAAAACAAAAACACTCAGATTCAATTTCATTCCAGTCAGAATGGCCACTATCAAAAAAATAAAAATAATGGCAAATGCTTTTGAGCATGTGGAGAAGAAAGAACTTTGATACACTGCTGGGGAGGTGGGGATGTAATTTAGAGTAGCTACTTCAGAAATCAGCTTGGAGGGTTAGGGTTAGAGAACTATCACATGATCCAGTATACACTCCTGGAGGAAAATAAGTCAGTGTATGAAAGAAATACCTGCACAACAAAGTTTATTGTGGCACTGTTCAGAATAGCTGGTTATAGAATCAGCCTAGGTATCTAGCAACAGATGAATTAATAAAGAAAATATGGTATATATGTGTAATTGAGTTTTATTCAGCCATAAGAACAAATTATGTCATTTGTAGGGAAACGGATGGAACTGGAGATCATAGTGTTAAGCAAATCAACCCAGACTTTGAAGAGTTCTCTCCCATGATCCAGAGCTGTGGTCCCCTCCTGAGAACCTGGAACTGTGGGTCCCCTCCTGTGAGCTAGAGCTGTGGTCCCCTCCTGTGAACCTGGAACTGTGGGTCCCCTCCTGTGAACTAGAGCTGTGGTCCCCTCCTGTGAACCTGGAGGTGTGGTTCTCCTCCTGTGAGCTAGAGTTGTGGTCCTCTCCTGTGAACCTGGAACTGTGGGTCCCCTCCTATGAGCTAGAGCTGTGGTCACCTCCTGTGAACCTGGAACTTTGGGCCCCCTCCTGTGAGCTAGAGCTGTGGTCCCCTCCTGTGAACCTGGAGGTGTGGTTCTCCTCCTGTGACATGAAACTATGGTCTCCTGTAAGATGGAGCTGTGGTCTGCTTCCATGAACCTGAAGTTTTGGTCCCCCACCAATGAGTCATGGTTCCACAGTCCTCTGGTGGTAGGCTGATGTTGGAACAAAGTGGTAGATGGAGGACTTCCTGAGGTTGGGCAGCAATTTCAGCTTTCTCAGAGTGGCTGCACTCCCCACAGCCCCCTCCCTTGAGATCCCAGGTTGGGTATGGCAGTGGCTCTGCATCAGTGTTGGACTTGGGCTGGAAACAGGGAAGGTCTTTGCCATTTGTAGAGTCTGGTCTTGGGAGGACTGATTCTCTGAAACTAACCTTCCACTTCCCCTGACAGCCAGCTGTGATCTTGACTTCACTCTTGGCTCTGGCCCAGGCCTTGATATTGGACCTCTTCCATTCTCAGGCACCAAGAAGTTTTTTTTTCTACTATCCTTCTAAAGCCCCGGTGTGTCTTCACCTATGCCCTACAGAAAATGTAAAACACCTAATTCAACTTCTAGAGATAAAAATCATAGTCTGGGCTCTAATTCCCCTAGAACTATATAAACTGTTCCTTTCATTTAAATAAAAAAGGGCGGTCCAAAAAAAAAAAGCCGGGCGTGGTGGCACACGCCTTTAATCCTAGCACTTGGGAGGCAGAGGCAGGTGGATCTTTGTGAGTTCAAAGCCAGCCTGGTCTACAGAGTGAGTTCCAGGACAGCTGGGGCTACAGGGAGACCCTGTCTCGAAAAGACCAAAAAAAAAAGGGCGGGCTGGGCATGGTGGCACAGGCCTTTGATCCCAGCACTCAGGAGATAGGCAGACAGGCTGATTTCTGTGAGTTCAAGGTCAGCCTGGTCTACATAGGGATACATAGTGAGTTCCAGGCCAACTAGGGCTACAGGGAATCCCTGCCTCAAAAATACAAAAAGGAAAAAAGTACTGTAAAAACTAAACTGATACTCTCAAACCAAAAATATGTAATTGGATTTTAGAATGTAAATTCACAATTTTATGTCTATTATAATTTTTGAATATTATTTACTGACAAAAAGGTTACTACCAAGCTTCCACAATAATATATTTGTCCCTGTTGCTGTAATGAGTTTGCCATTCACTCCCTTTGCAAATTCTCCAATCTATATAAAAATTTTCAGTGTAATCATGTCATTTTCTTAAAGAAGAAAGTAATGTTAATAAAATATTTTAAGATAAAAAGAAGACAAACATCACAGGAGGCAGAAGCAGGCAAATCTCTGTGAGTTTGATGATAGCCTGATTTACATACTGAATTACAGGCCAGCAAGAGCTGCATAGTGAGACCCTGCTCAACCCCTGAAGAAAAGAAATATTGCATATTTACTTTTATCCATAGAAACTTCAAAAAAAGGAGGGAGGGAGGGAGGAAGGAAGGAAGGAAGGAAGGAAGGAAGGAAGGAAGGGAGGGAGGGAGGGAGGGAGGGAGGGAGGGAGAGAGTGGAGGGAGTTGATGGCGTGATGTAGGTTGCGTGACCCACAACCACAACACCCACACACACATGTGTGCACGAGCATAGAACTTGGGCCTGTAATTTCAGCTGCTCTGAGGTTAAGAAAGGAAGATTCAAATTACACAGACTGCCTGGGCTTCAAGAGTAAATTTAAAGCCAGTCTGGGTAGCTCAGCAAGACCCTGACTCAAAGTTAAAAAATAAAATATGGGCTTAGGAAACAGCTTTGTTTTTGAGGTTTTGGCCTAGAGAGAGCGAAGCCCTAGGTTCAGTCCCCAGAGCTGGGGGGAATAAGAGTGAATGGACTTTTTGAGAAAGGCAATCAGGGGAACAGAAGAGAAGGGACGGTAGTGGGGACGATGGATACAGTCAAAGCGGGGTATCTGCATGCAAGGAAATTTCAGTGACTATTTTACAGAGACAATGTATGCAGTATATCTCATATGATCAAATAATTATAAATTTTAATGTGTAAAATTAACAAAAATGATGAGTGTTTGAAGAGATTTAAATTGTAGCAGATCTTAGCAAGTTTACTATCCTATCCTTCAATAGTCATTTAAAGATGTTAGAAACATGCCAGAAAACATCAGAAAGGAGGGCTGGCAGGTTCCAAAGTGGTCATCTCTGTGGACAGATAGCCTGGGCTTAGGAATAAAGTCCCTGGCCCTGAACTGTTTCTGCTTTTCTGGATTGTGGATTCTTATTGTTGTTTTTAGTTATTCTCTTTAAAGACCCAAAGAACTACTAGCATCATATATAATGTGCTTATAATTTTAATATGCTATTTTAAAATATATAAATAATTATGAACATTCAGCCCATAAACTATTCTGGCTTATCATTTCCCACAATTAAAAGTGTTGATTAAAATACAGTTTATAAGCATGCCTTTAATCCTAGAACTTGGGAGGCAGAAGCAGGTAGATATCTGTAAGTTCAAGGCCAGCCTGGTCTACATAGTGAGTTCCAGGACAGCCAGAGCTATAGGGAGACCCTGTCTCAAAAAGACTATACATATATATGTGTGTGTGTGTGTGTGTGTGTGTGTGTGTGTGTGTACAGTTTATGACAGTTATGCCTCAGTAAATCTTCATAATAAATGCAAAAAAGGAAAAATGTTCATGGAGGAGGGAATACACAAAAAAAGAAAAGCTTTGTCTTGATTGACATCTTGTGCATCAAGTTCTAACTTGCAACATAATGAAGCATTTCAGCCAGAAAATCCTGAAGATCCAGCCTTGTTATG
The DNA here is from genome assembly GCA_009823505.1 of Rhizomys pruinosus. NCBI lineage: Eukaryota > Metazoa > Chordata > Mammalia > Rodentia > Spalacidae > Rhizomys > Rhizomys pruinosus. The sequence continues at coordinate 306,399 of VZQC01012887.1, forward strand.
GACCTCATAAGCAAACAAAAACTAGTTTCAGGAGATAATGACAGATTACCAGCTGTCATTGCATATATGGAAATATTCACATTGCAATGAAATTGATTCTAAAATAAAAAGAAGTAAAACCTTTATTCTTACTAAGTGCTTTTAAACAAGTCTACAGAGAAAATACAAATCTAGGAGACTCTTACCTGACTCCAATATTTTCTGCCAGTAGTGATACATCCTTAATACAGGGGGACGCTTCACGGAAAACAGGAAGGCACCAACTCCACAGCAGAACTCAGCAACTCACCATTTCATTCTTTACCCTCAGAGAAAGGAAGCCCACTGTAAGAATCTTAGCCCTCTCTAGTTCCTTCCCTGCTTTTCCCTATTACCTACGTGACTTTTGCTCTTTTTTTTCTGGCTTGGTAATTTCACAGGTTTCAAAAAGCAGAAAGATACTAAATATATACAGTGGGAAATGTCGCACTTGCTGCTGTCCCTGTTCACATTGTATTCTTCCCAGTCACTTGCACACAACCTTTGTTGTCATTGCTGCTCTGGGAGTCAAACTCAGGACCTCACAGATGCTAGCAAGCACTCTACCACCTAGGCAACATACTCAGTATGCAGAAAAACCCCTTTAATAATATGAATTGCGGGGCATGGTGGCACCGCCTTTAATCCTAGCATGAGGGAGACAAGGCAGGCACATGGATCTCTGTGAGTTCAAGGGCAACCTGGTCTACAGAGTGAGTTCTAGGCCAGCTGGGGCTATAGGAAGACCCTGTCTCAAAAGGTTAATAATAATAGTACTCATCATCATCTTTGTGTTTCTTCATATAGATATATGAAAATACAGATATGCATATAAATATATATTTTCCTTATATTTCCCATGAACTCTTCAATATCATATTTTATTTCCACAATGTTTTAGAATAAATTAAATGTTAGTTGGTTGAAGTCTAGTCAACTTAGAAATACTTTCTAAGTCCAGAGAGATTACATCTCTATTAACAATATTAATTATTTAATTAAGGGTGAGGGGTTTTTTTTTGGTCTTTTCGAGACAGGGTCTCCCTGTAGCCCCAGCTGGCCTGAACTCACTCTGTAGATGAGGCTGGCTTTGAACTCACAGAGATCTGCCCTCTGCCTCCTGAGTGCTAGGATTAAAGGTGTGTGCCACCATGCCCAGCTTAAAGATGGTTCTCAGCCGCCATGTGGGTGTGGGAATTGAACCCGGGTCCTCTGCAAGAGCAGTTGGCGCTCTTAACCACTGAGTCATCTCTCCAGGCCAGAAACACAATTTTAAAAGGATTTTTTTTCTCTCTTAGGGTATATGAAAACTAAAAAAAAAAAAATCAAAAAACTGGGAGACACAATCAATCAATCAATCAATCAATAAATAAATAAATAAAATTGTGTTTCTGGGCACTGAGGCAAATGCCTATAATCCTGGTAGTCAGGAAGCAGAGGCAGGAGTGTGAGGAATTCAAGGTTATTCTAAGCTAGATGGCAAGTTCAAGATCACTCTGGCCTTTTTAGTATTTATAAGAACTTACTAAATAAACCAACTTAAAGAAACTTTCACCTTTGCAAATAGTATATCTGGAAACAAACTCATAAGATCTCGAAGTATCATTTATATAAAATCAGACCTGGGGCTGGAGAGATGGCCTAGCAGTTGAGAGCTCTGACTGCTCTTGCAGAGGACCTGACCTCTTGAGAGCACCACATGGTGGCTGAGAACCATCTTTAACTCCAGTTCCAGGGGAATCCAACATCCTCTTCTGACCTCTGTGGCATTGCACGACACGGGTGCACAAACCTACATGCAGACACTACATTCATACACATAAAAAATAAAATTTAAAAAAATAAAACATATTTATTTGGCTTGTCTTTGCATTATTTTCTTTACTTCTAAATAATAATTGCTTAAAATTTTAAATGATAAAATGGAGAGATAACCCCAATTTATCAACCATAAAGATTGTAAATTTTTACATTAAAAATAAATTCCCGGAGTTGATGAGATGACTCGGTCAATAAAGTAGTTGTCTTGTAAATACAGAACCTGAGTTCCACCCTCAAAATCTGTATTTAAAAAAAAAAGCTCAGCATGATGATGGCATGCTTGTAATTTCAATATGGGGAGGTGGAGACAAGTGGATCTCAGAAGCTCACTGGCCAGCCAGATTAGCCTAACAGACATGTTCCAGGCCAGTGCTCGATGACTCAATAAAAAGTGTGGATGGTGCCCTGAGGAACAGCATCCAAGGTGTCTTTGGCCTCCGTATACATGCACACCAATGAGAACCCTCATACCCTTGAGCATGCATACACAAATACCTTCCTGACATTGTCAAAATCATAAAGCAAAGGGGCTGGAGAGATGACTCAGCACTTAAGAGCACTGGCTGCTCTTGCAAAGGACCTGGGTTCAATTCCCAGCACCCACATGGTGACTAACAACCATCTGTAACTCCAGTTCCCGGGGATCCAATGCCTTCTTCTGACCTCCAAGTGCACTATGTAACATAAACACATGCAGGCAATGCACTCATACAAATAAAATAAAAATAATTTTAGCACTTGGGAGGCAGAGGCAGGCGGAACTTTGTGAGTTCAAGGCCAGCCTGGTCTACAGAGTGTGTTCCAGGACAGCTGGGGCTACAGGGAGACCCTGTCTTGAAAAGACCAAAATAATAATAATAATAATAATAATAATAATATTAATAATAATAATAATTTTAAAAAGCATCAAGCAATGTTAAAAGCCTAAGTAATCACACCAAAATCCATTTTTCTCAACAAGATTTTAATTGGAAGCCAGTGCCAGAAGCTCACATACGTGAAGGCAGGCATGGAAAGAGGGTCTGGAAATAGAAACTGGTTTAGACAGCCAGCCACTAGTTCGGGCCACTTTAGTGTCCCCAACCTGGAGGTTACTACATGTAGAATTAACATTTGGGTAATGAGAGAGGAAGGAATAGGTTAGGTCATTCAGACAATTAGCTTTTCCATGAAGGTCTAAGTAAACAAGGAAGATCTCATGTGTGAATTTTAAAGGAATTATTTGATCATTCAATGACACAATATCTTTATAATTGTTAATATTTTGGGGGGTTTTGTTGTAAATTTTTAATGAAATATCTGTATGTCCTATAGACCATCTTAATCAATCTTAATGATCTTTATGCCCCTTTCCCCATTGATACCTTCCCATACCCCCTCCCACTGGACATTCTGTCATTTGTGTTAAGGCCAATTGTGTCAAGTTAGAATTCTCTGACATCTCTTAGTGCAAGTTCATCTACTGGGTCAAGTTAGCCTATCTAGAGTCCCTCCATTCTAAGATGATCAGCTCCTCCTCACCCAGCAGTAATCAGCTGCCGACAGTTTTTCAACTATTGGGCCTGGAGAGATGGCTCAGCGGTTAAGAGCACCGATTGCTCTTATAGAAGACCTGGGTTCAATTCCCAGCACCCATATTGCAGCTAAGAACCATCTTTAAGCCAGGCATGGTGGTGCAGGCCTTTAACCCTAGCACTTGGGAGCCAGAGGCAGATGGATCACTGTGAGTTCAAGGCCAGTCTGGTTTATAGAGTGAGTTCTAAGCCAGCTGGGAATGTTTAAAAAAAAAATTTTTTTTTTTCAACTATAATTGGAGCCTGCTCTCTGTTTCCACAGTTCTGTGCTGGGTTTTTGTCTGTTTGAATATGCATGGGTCTTTGCTGTAGGTTCATATGAGCAAGGTCTCAGGAGCCTGTAGGCCTCTGTTTCCATATGGTCATGCACCTCCTTCTTAACTCCTACAGTCTTTCTAGCTCCTCTTCCACAGTTATCCCTGAGCCCTGGGTGGGCAGAGTTTAATATGAGTCCTGTCTAAGGACCCACACCCTGCAGGCTCTTACTCTCTGTGCTTTTTCCATTTGTAACCTTTTGTGTTCCTGACCCTTTGTTGCATGAGGGAGCTTCATTGATTAGAATTTAGAAATGCATTAGTGCTCTCTTTATCCCTTTTTCTATTTTCTATGAACCTTAGGTATAGAGGTTCCATTGTAGACATCCCACTTAGGCTTGGGCAATTCATAGTGTCTGTGTATGTGACCAGTTGTGGTACTCTATAATAGTCTCCACCTGTTGCAAAAGAAGTTTTTTGGATGAGTGGCGACTGGGATACTTGTCTGTAAATATAAGGATCCATATTTTGCACATAGTAAAAAATTACATTTGTCTAGAGATGTAACAGCCTTGGGTTTTCTCTAAGATCTATGACCTCTCTAGCCATGGGTATTTAGGTACATTTATAGTACCACATTTGAATTTCCTCCCACTGAATGGGCTTTAAGTCCAATTAGGTAGCAGTTTATTACCCTCAGAATAAAAGTGCTGCTGCTGTAACTATTTCTATTTTGATCCCTCCTTATTAAATATTTTTATATTAAATATAACTCAAAGAGTTCTTATACTTTTGAGAAAAATAAGATCAAGTGAACAAAGTAATTAACAGTGTTTTAAATCTATTCTGGGTTTTTTGGGGGGGTAACTGTAGTATGTCATGGAGAGTTTCTTTTCTGGTCTTATGTATTTGATGTTGAGTAGGCCTCTTATACCTGCATTGACATTTTTTTCCCTAGATTTTGGGAATTTTCTTCTATAATTTTACTGAAAATACTTTCAATGCCTTCAGTTTGGTAAATTCCTACATCTATGCGCATAATTGGAATGTTAGGTCTTTTCATAGTGTCTTAAAGCTCTCCTAAGTTCTGGTCATTATTTTAAAAATTTTTTCTCATTGACCTTAGCTGAGTGATCTCACTTTTCTACTTTGTCTTTCAGCCCTGACTATTTCCCACACGATCTAGTCTGCTGATAAGGCTTTCCACTGAGTTTTTTTTAATTATTGAGTTTTCCTTCCTTCCTTCCTTCCTTCCTTCCTTCCTTCCTTCCTTCCTTCCTTCCTTCCTTCTTATTTCGTTTTTCTTTTTCTTTCTTGTTCTGAGTCAGTGTCTCTCTGTAGCCCTGGCTAACCTCCTGGAACTCACTATGTAGATTAAGCTAGCTTGGAACTCACAAAGATCTGCCTGCCAGTATCTCCTGAATGCTGGAAGTAAAGGCATATGCCACCATACCTGGATGAGTTTTTCAGTTTCTAGCATCATGTGTTTTCTTCAGCAATTTCCTTTATTGATTTTTTTTTCATATCTTAGATTGACTTCTTCATCAATGAATAAATTCAGCTTGGCATTTGATGTGTAGTTTTTGCACATATTAAACACTATAGGAAGATTTTTCTCAGAATAAAAAAAGCTCTATTAAGTGATCTCTACTCAAACCATTAGCTTAACCAATGCTCCCACCCCCTCTGTAAACATCCTGGCTAATACCTGTGGTCCCACATGTTTACAAATGGGTTATATCATAGGATAGCTGTACATATATAGTTCTTCCAGATGAGTTATCCCTACTAAAGTCCCCTCATTTATTTCCTTACTTGTGTTCAGGTGCCTATTATATTCCAAACACCCTTCTGGGAGTGAGGGGTGCAGCAATCAATAAAACAGACAAAAGTCCTATCTTTAGGGAGTGTACTTAAAAATCAGCTTAGATTCTCAAATTCTTTTCTTCTTTTTTAAATTTTTTTTTTTTTTTTTTTTTTTTTTTTTT
>VZQC01012887.1:312067-379567 GCA_009823505.1 Rhizomys pruinosus
CCCAGCTGGCCTGGAACTCACTATGTAAAACAAACTGGCCTTGAACTCAAAGTGATCTGTCTTCCCATGCCTCCCTAGTATTTGGATCAAAAGCTCAAAGGCGTGTGCCGGCACATCCAACAGATTCTCACAGTATTTTTTTTTTTTTTTTTGGTGTTTTCGAGACAGGGTCTCCCTATAGCCCCAGCTGTCCTGGAACTCACTCTGTAGACCAGGCTGGCCTTGGACTCACAAAGATCCACCTGCCTCTGCCTCCCAAGTGCTGGGATTAAAGGCATGCACCACCACGCCCGGCTGATTTCTCACAGTATTTTAAAGGATTATATAGCTGGGCATAATGCTGCACCTGTGTCATGTAATGCCCTCGAACGTGCCCTGACCTCATAAGAGGATGCCAGACCCCCCTGAAACTGAAGTTTCACCATGTGGGTGCTGGAAATCAAACCCGAGTCCTCTGAAAGAATAGTCAGTGGTCTTAACCAGAGAGCCATCTCTCTAGTGCCAGATTTGCACATTAATTAAAAAAAAAATTTGTTTCACACTATTTATTTATTATTTTTTTGGTATTTTTTGGGGACAAGGTCTCTCTGTAGCTCCAGCTGTCCTGGAACTCGCTATGTAGACCAGGCTGGTCTTGAACTCACAGAGATCCTCCTGCCTCTGCCTCCCAAGTGCTGGGATTAAAGGCCTGCGCCACCATAACCAGCTTCATACTATTTAGTGTATGTGTGTGTATATGTGCATACATGTGTGTACATGTGCCACACTATATGTGTGGAGGTCAGAGGACAACTTTCTTTTTTTTTCTTTTTTTTTTTCATCTTTTCGAGACAGGATCTTCCTGTAGTCCCAGCTGTCCTGGACCTCACTCTGTAGACCAGGCTGGCCTTGAACTCACAAAGATCCTCCTGCCTCTGCCTCCTGAGTGCTAGGATTAAAGGCGTGTGCCACGACCACACCCGGCTTAGAGGACAACTTTCATGTTCTCTCCTTCCACTATGTAGGCTCCAGGGACAGAGCTCAGGTTGTCAGTCTTGGAAAGTACCTTTACCTGCTGAGCTACCTCACTAGCCCATAGTTTCTCTCTCTCTCTCTCTCTCTTTGTGTGTGTGTGTGTGTGTGTGTGTGTGTGTATGTGTGTATGTGTTTGAGACAGGGTCTCCCTATAGCCCCAGATGGCCTGGAACTCACTCTGTAGACCAGGCTGGCCTTGAACTCACAGAGATCTGCCTGTTTCTGCCTCTGCCTCCCAATTGTTGGGATTAAAAACGTGTGCCACCACGTCCAGCATGTTTTTGTTTTTGTTTTTACTATAAGATCCTTTGGGAATTTCATACACACATACAATGTATTTCAATCATGTTCATCTCCCATTTCCCTCTCCAACTCCTTCCAGTTACACACACATCCCCCTCCTAATGTCATGCCCTCATTTTTTAATAATCCAAGTCCAATTAGTTATGTTCAGATGTGCATTACATATATACATATATATATATACATATACATATACATATACATATATACATTCATCCTAATAGAGCATGGTCGATCTACTAGGGACCACAGTCCTGAAGAAAACTGACTTTTTGCTCAACTAAGGGTGGGGATTCATGATATCCTGCCTGGACCAGCTTGATCTTGTGCAGGTCTTATGCAGGCAACTACAGCTTCTATATTCATGAGTCCTATTATGCCCAGAAGGCACTGTTTCACCCAAGTCCTCTCCCACCTCTGGCTCTTACAATCTTTCTATCCTATTGTATTAGTCAGGGTTCTCTAAAGAAACAGAAGCAACAGGATGAATATATAGCTATATACAATTTATTGATTTGCTCACATGACAGAGCTCAAGGAGTCCAACAGTAGCTGTGCCACGTTGGAGAGGCTGAGAATCCAGGGAACTGCTCAGTCCGCAAGGCTGGATGTCTCAGTAGTCCCAAGCTGGTGCTAAAGGCTCGGTGGATTCCAGGAGATCTGCCGGTCTCAGTACACGCTGGGATCCGAAGGGCTGATCACAGCAGCAAGACAAACTCACCAGTGAGAGAGAGGCAAGCTGCAGGAAAAGGGGACCAGCTCCCTTTGCCGTGGCCCTTTATTCTGCCTGCCGGCAGAAGGTAATGCCCACATTTGGGGTGGGCCATCCGGGTTGAGGTGGTCCAATCTGAAGATCCTTTTCTCTTATTTGTTCCTTAGTCCAGTCAAGTTGACACCCAGGATTAACTATCACACCTATCTTCCATGATATTTTGCTAAGCCTTGGTGGAAGGAGTGTAATATGGATGCTCCATTTATGGCTAAACACTTCACAGGTACTTTGTTCTCTGCACTTTCATCAGTTGTTGAGTCTCTATTAACCACTGTCCACTGCACAGAGACACTTTTCTTTTTTTTTTTAATTTTTTTTAATTAATTTTATTTATTTCTGTATGTGTATGAATGTACTGTCTGCATGCAAGTTTGTGCACCCGTGTCGTGCAATGCCGCGGAGGTCAGAAGAGGGTGTGGGATTCCCCCGGAACTGGAGTTCTCCTGGAATTGGAGTTTCAGGCGGTTCTCAGCCGCCATGTGGGTGCTGGGGATCGAACCTGGGTCCTGTGTAAGAGCGGTCGGCGCTCTTAACTGCTAGGCCATCTCTCCAGCCCCAGAGACACTTTTCTGATGAGGACTGAGAGTTGCACTAATCTATGGTATAGTTATATATTTAGAAAGCAGTTTGGTACTATATCCATTTAGGAGAATAACAATAATAGGTTCTACCGTAAGTCTATAAGCTCCCTAGCCATGGATTCTTGACCAGATTTATAGTACCAAGTATGAGTTCCTTGCTGTTTTATAGGCCTTAAATCCAACCAGAAAGCCGTTGGTGACCCCATAACTTTCATGCTACTACTGTATCCACTGGCATATTTTTAAAAGATTTTTATTTTTTTATATAAGATTATTTATTTAATTTATTTATCATCTATATATCTATTTATGCATATGAATGTACTGTCTGCATGCAGGTCTGTGCACCCATGTCATGCAGTGCCGCAGAGGTTAGAAGAGGGTGTCCGATTCCCCTGGAACTCGATTTCTCCTGGAATTGGAGTTACAGATGGTTCTCAGCCGCCATGTGGGTGCTGGGGATAGAACCCGGGTCCTCTGCAAGAGCAGTCGGTACTCTTAACCACTAGGCTATCTCTCCATCTCTCCAGCCCCAGATTTTTTTTTAAATTTACGTGTGTAAGCCTGTGTGAATATATGTGTGTGATGCATATGCAGGAACCCACAGAGTTCAGAAGAAGGCATTGGGTCCCCCCCAGAACTGGAGTTATAGGCAGTTAGTTGTAAGCTCCTGTGCAGGTTCTGGAAACTGATCCTGGGTTCTCTACAAAGGCAGCGAGAGCTCTTAACTGATGAGCCATCTCTCTAGCTCCCCATGAGCATATCTTGCAGGGTCGGTTGTTACTGTTGTTACTGTAGTTCATCATTCACAGATGGATAAGACAGTTGATGACTTTTCTCATCCACTAGCCCGCATAGTAACTTTAAGTACTATGTAAGCTAGCCAGCAGGGAGGACACTTCCAGGTCAGTACCAGCTTGACTTCTCCAAGTCCTGGGACCAAAGCATGTGATGTCTTCAACAAGAGAGTTTTACCTCAAGTTGTGGTGTGCAATCAAGAGCAATAGCAATAGCCCGCATTGTTTCCGGGGATGTCTGGGATACCCCTAACTAATACATCAAGTACAGATATCCTACAGCTGACAGTGGGCTTTTTGCTTAACAGCCTAGACCTTCTGGGAGGAGCATTATTAGCTGTGTACAATAGTTCCATTTAAATTCTTGTGTGTGTGTGTGTATGTGTGTGTGTGTGTGTGTGTGTGTGTGTGTGATGTGTAAGAAGTTTATAAAATAGTAGGTTTCTGTCAGGCATGGTGATACATGTCTTTATTCCTAGCCCTCAGGAGGCAGAGGCAGGCAGATCTCTGTGAGTTCAAGGCCAGCCTGGTCTACATAGTGAGTTCCAGAACAGCTGGCGCTACAAGGAAACCCTGCCTCAGAAAAGAACAACAACAACAATAACAAAATAGTGGCTTTCTGGGGTTGGAGATGTGGCTCCATGGTTAAGAATATTTGTTCTTCCAGAGGACCCAGATTCCATTCCCAGCACCCACATGGTGACTAACAATCATCTGTAACTCCAGTTCCAGGGATCTGACACCCTCTTCTGGAGCACTGCAAGGCATTGCATGCATGTGGAGGAATTACATACATGCAAGCAAAACATTCAGACACATAAAAATAAAAATAGTAGGTTTCTATATGGTTTTTTCAAACTTCCTCATTAGTGATTCCTCTCCTTCTCTCTTCTCTTCTCAAGTTTCCCATATTCTTCATAAATTATTCTTTGTAGTATAAATAGGTAATTTAATTTTTTTTAAACTTGCAATGTTCATCTTAAAAATATGGAACACTTCATGAATTTGCGTGTCATTCTTGCGCAGAGGCCATGCTAATCTTCTCTGTATCATTCCAATTTTTAGTATCTGTGCTGCCAAAGCTAGCACAGGTAATTTAATTTTTATGTACTTGAGGAAATGTTAGAAAAGATAAACTTCCCTACTAAAATTGAAATCAACCCCTAAAAAATGATTAAAGCAGTACATTTTATGGTGTACATATTTTCTTCAATTATTTCTTATTTTAAGCACACTTTTTGATTTATGTTTTACTTTATGTGTATGAGTGTTTTGCCTGCCTGTGTTTAAGTGCATCCATGCGTGCAAAGCCCATGGAGACCAGAAGAGGGAACTGGAGTTAAGACTGTGGATAGCTGCCATTAGGATTCTGGGAACTGAACCCTGGTCCTCTGCAAGAGCAGTCAGTGCTCTTACCCGCTGAGCCATCTCTCTAGCCCCTGCAATTATTTTTTTAAATGAAGCTGACTGCTTACAAAGACACATTGCTGCCATAATTACCATGGGCAAGAAAAGTAGAATAGAACACTCCAGGACAGAAGCATTCTAAACTCACATGTCTCATAGGCTCCTGAAGCTTCCTTTGATAAAATTAGAACAGAGAATAGTAGATATTACATTCTGGGAAGGGTTTATGTAAAGAAAGACAACTTAGAACTCCTAGCACAGAGCCATGGTCATCCAGCTTTGGCACAGCATCAAAAGGTTGGCTAATGAATGTAATGATAGGTTTTTAGTAAAAATAAAATGCTTAAGGTATGTACGTATAATGTTTTATAATTCTCTACTTCTGTTTTTATCAGAATAAATTCTCTCCTTAACAATTTCAGCTCCCTAAGACAAATTTCCTCTCTCCCTGTTGTCTTCAAATAACATTTATTTTCTCCTTTTATGTGACTGCCATAGTTTGGATTTGGCCCTAAAATGATAATCAGTGTCTGTGTTTAAGACTATTTTCATTCTAAGTTTTCCATTAGACATTATGGAGGAATATAAAACCAAGGTAATCAAACTTTTTCTTCTCCTCCTCCTCCTCCTCCTCCTCCTCCTCCTCCTCCTCCTCCTCCTTCTTCTTCTTCTTCTTCCAAAATGATGCCTTGTTTTATTGAACTCCACCTAACAAAGCCTTTAATGATCAACTTTCTTGCCCAGCCCATCATCCCCATTAGTATCTTCTTTAAAACAGAACAGAAACTGGAAAGCTTAACTTTGTGTTTCCATTTGAGGGAACACCTGAATTCAAGATTAGCAGCTGTGAACCATAAGACCAGTCCCTATGGGTCATATTTAGATGACAGTCTCTTCATATTAAATTGCTTTGTGTACGTTCTAACCTGGCTAAGTTTCAAAACAAAAGTAGAAGGGTTATGCTTATTTGCTATACTTCCTTCAACCAAATTAACAGGCGGTTACATAACTTGCCAGGACAAGTAGTAGAAATGAGTCAGGACGAGACCAACCCCAGTAAAAATTGTGAATTAGGCAGTTTGACTTCAGTGCCACACCTTCAGTACTACAGACAACTCCCTGATTCCCTTCCTTCGTATCATTAGCCCCAGGGTCACTCACACATACCACAAGCCTCTCCCCCCACACACCAAATTCCTTTCTCTCCTTCTCCCTTCTCAACGAAGAAACTGACTTCCCCTTTTCTTGTCTCTTAATTAATTAAAATTTACTGCTCTAGTATCTCTCTCCCTCAGGGTTTAAAGTGACAACTACCTAATCTGATAACCCAATCCACCTTAATGTGTGTGACAAGAGAAAGCTAGAGGGTAAAGTGAATTTTAACTATGACCTACTAAGGTTAACACCTTTGTAGCTTAACTCATCAGTAACTGAAAGTAAGACTTTCCTGCAAGGAATTTAGGTGGAGGTTTGGGTTCAAATCCAGTAGGAATAGAATGGTCACATTAGGCTATCATGTAGCTACCCCTAATCCAGAGATGAGCTAGCCTCGGTCATGGCAGCTAGTGGAGAACGAGACAAGTTGAAGAGTTAAGTATAAAAAAAAAAACAAAGAAAGAAAGAAAGAAAGAAAGAGAGAGAGAGAGAGAGAGAGAAAGAAAGAAAGAAAGAAAGAAAGAAAGAAAGAAAGAGAAAGAAAGAAAGAAAGAAAGAAAGAAAAGAAAAGAAAAAGAAGGAAAACCTTGCTGGCAAGAAAAGTGTGAATTTGAGGAGTTCCAGTTAAATTTTTCTCATAGTCTTTCATAGCAATAGATAGGCCTAGTACCTACTAGGCATTTTTCAAAGTTTTTCTTAAGAATGACTTATTTTTAACAAATCACCACATCTAAAATATTTATTTACTAATTCCAAAAACCATGCATGATTTTTTGTTATTTGATGTTTTCGAACAGTGCTTTCAAGTTTACAGTTTTCAGCCATGTGTTTCATTTGATCCTGCTGAATATTTCCAAGTTATCATATGTTTATAATTTCCTCATTTAATAAATAGGAAAATAAAGGTTAAATAAGTCAAGGTATCTTGCCAAGATCTGTACTCAGGTCTCCTGAGTGCGGTGCACCTTCTCTTCATTCCCTAGTTACCAGGCTGCCTCCCAACATTTGCTGTCATGTCATTCTACATCCTAGGGGAATTCTCAGATTTTAAAGAAGGTTCAGCTACTACCAAAAGAAAATAGCCTGTGTGTTCAGTGGACCTGAGGGTAATTGTAGTCCTATCTGATTTCCATCGACACTTTTTTTCCCTAGCTATTTCTTAGTTCCCTTGGAAGTGTGAGTTGCTTCACAAAGTCTGCCTTGAGCACTGTCAGAGCTTGAGCTCCAATTGCCTGCTCATGTTTTGGGTGGATTACTTATCTTGCTTCTGCCTCGCACCTGGGCAGAGTTCCCATCACAGTCCTTAGTCTGTTTAGCAAGAGAGGACAATATGTTTCTGGGAGAAAAACAGAGAGAAAAACACTAACATAGCTAATGTAAGCCAGATACAAATATTTCATAATGAGATGAACACAAGAAGCCAGCTGGGAAAACATTGTAGTTTAAAGATTGGGATGAACTCAGAATTAATTTCAGTTTTGAGGTAAAACGTGATGTTTTAAAATCATTGACATTTAAAGCACACCCTCTTAATACTTTAGAGAAATAGAGACTCCTTTGTGAATTTGTTGGAACATATGGATGATTTTCACAGAAACACAATTTTATCAAGTGTAAAATGGCATATAGACCTCAGGATGTTTATTCTCAGCCAGGAATCCCCACATCCTGGGGACACAGTAAATGCAGAACAGTTCATGTGGGGCTGAAACCACCTCAACAGCAGACCGCATGACTATATACCAAGTATGTATATTTGTGTTCACAAACAGTATAAAACTGTGAAGCACATTAAAGTCACATTCTCAGATGGAGTAAATGCATCTGTAAGTCTTCCAACAATCAAGGCACATCAACTTCACACATTTTCTCCGATAATATGCCTTTAAAAACATTTCCAATTTGACAATTATAACATTTTGTCTCAGGTATTATTTCTTCAGTACGGTTGTTTAATTTTCAAATATTCATTGCTTTTCTACTGGCCTTTTATACATTTCCTGTTCATGTCTTTCCCCCATCATTCTTTCCCCAGTCAATCTCATATTGATTGGAACATGCTTGTTTTATATGGAGGTATTTGACCCTCAGCTATTTGAACTGATTATAAGCACTCTCCAAAAAATATACCTTTTAATTATAAGACTTTTTTTGCTTTTTGTTATTCTATAAAAACAAAACAATTTTAATATTTTTGTTTTTATTATTTTTATTTTATGTGTATGAATGTATTGCCTGCATGGATGTAAGAGAACCCATGTCATGCAATGCCTGAGGGGGTCAAAAGAGGGAGTCAGATCCCCTGGAAGTGGAGCTGTAGATGATTGTTAGACACCATGTGGGTACTGGGAATTGAACCTGGGACTTCTGCAAGAGCCATCTCTCCAGCCTCAATATTTCTGTTTTTATTGCACAGTACAAAGATCGTTGTTTACCCATAACTTTTACTCTTTAAAAAAAATTTAAGTTTATGTTTATTTTATATATACATATATATGTATGAGAGTGTACCACATGTGTGCAAAGCTCATGGAAGACAGAAGAGGGTGTCTGATCCCCTAGAACTGGAGTTACAGGAGCTTGTGAGTCACCACGTGGGTATTGGGATCCAAACCTAGGTCCACTTCAAGAGTAGCCAGTGCACTTAACCACTGAACCATCTCTTTAGCTCAAACCTGAAAGTTTTAAATGAACTCACTTTATATTTTATTCTAGTACTTTACGATTTAATAATTTATTTATTTATTTATTTATTTATTTATTTATTTATTTATTTTTTGGTCTTTTTGAGACACGGTCTCCCTTTAGTTCGAGGTGGCCTGGAGCTTGCTCTGTAGACCAGGCTGGCCTTGAACTCACAGAGATCTGCCTGCCTCTGCCTCCCAAGTGCTAGGAATAAAGGCATGCGTCACCACGCCTAGCACAATTTCATCTTTTACATCAAAATCTAAACATTACAGAATGGAATAAGAGTAGATTCTTAAACATCATGAACTTGTATGATATAGACAGCATTTCATTCTACTGGAAGAAAAACTGATAATAGAGATAAACAGCTTCTGCTACCAGCAAAACCAATTCCACATGGATAAAAAAATAAAATACCAGAGTGGCCAGATGGCTCAGTGAGAAAAGCATTTGCCATAGAAACCTGACAACCTAAGTTTGAGTTAAATTTGATCCCCTGAACACACATAATGGTGAAAGAAGAGAACCAACTCCACAATTTGTCCTTTTACCTCCATACAACTCACTATAGCTGGAGCACATCCACATTGATGGATCACAGACAGCCATAATACTAAATAAAGTTTTAATGAAAAAAGATTAAACAAAGCTACAAAGGTTCCAGAATGTTGCTGAGGGGCTGGAGAGATGTCTCCATGGTTAAGAAAACTGGCAGCTCTTGCAGAGGAACAAGGTTTTGTCCTCGGCATCCACATGATAGCTAACAACTCCTTGTAACTCCAATTCCAGGGGATCTGATATTCTCTTCTGTCTTCTGAGAGCATTATATGCACTGGTGCATTGAAGACAAAACTCATACACATAAAATAAAAATAAAGAAAGTATAATTTAAAAAGAATATTGCTGAAAAGACCACCAATGATTTCATATATAGATTATATCCTGAAAACCCTGAGAAATTTGCCTTTTCTCTGTATAGCATAATCCTAAAATATATCATTATTGCTGAATATATATTTTCTTTTTTTTTTTTTTTTTTTTGGTCTTTTCGAGACAGGGTCTCCCTGTAGCCCCAGCTGTTCTGGAACTCACCTTGTAGACCAGGCTGGCCTTGAACTCACAAAGATCCGCCTGTCTCTGCCTCCCAAGTGCTAGGATTAAAGGCGTATGCCACCACGCCCGGCGAATATACATTTTCTTTAAACTATATTGCTGCACATTACCATATCTTATCAGCATTATTCAAGACATACTATTTTTTCCTTTGATTTAGTAATATAGTCAACTATTTAATTTTTTTCTGTTACTGAATTATTCCTATATACCTGGAATAAGTCCTTTTAATTTTGACATACCATTTGTGATGTAGAACTCAGTCCTATTTGTTAATGTTTTCATTTCTCTTACAGCATATCTAAACAAAGATTAACCTGTAGGTTTCCCTTTTGTGTACCTGGTTTTATTTTTAAACCAGTCTTTCAGCTTATCCCAAACTCAGAGGATTACTGCTGGAAAAAAAGCCTTGAGGGCAACCACCTGAAATGGCCTTAATGGAAAAGGGGAAAAAAAAAAAAGTGTAGTCTACTTTTGTGGAAATTTACACCACTATTCTCTCTGTACTTTCATACCTTCTTTCTGACATGACTTCACAAGCCATTGCAAGCATACAGATAGCTCATTTCTTTCCAATAAATTCATCCATTTTCTTTTCATGGCAAACAGAGGCAAGTCTTTCCTGAAGGTTTTTGTTCTTTCAACCAGGCCTCTCCCTATCTTACCTCCCAGATAAATGAACCGGAACCTTCAAAACTGGGGGAAGGGCTGGGCAAAGGGCTCCGGGCTCCTGCTAGGCTGGTCTTGCTCGCTGTTATTTACTTAGCCCACTCATTCCTGTTGCTACTCTGTAGTTTTTATGTGGTTTCCCTGTCTTCGCTTCATTCATTCCATACGTACGCTTCAAAATCCAGAGCAATTTACCCTCCTCTAGAACTTTCCTTTGCTGCTGTACTCAAAACCTGGCACTGAGAATTCTGTGCATTTCCATGGTGTTTACCATTGAACAGTCACATTCGATGCCTGCTTGCAAGACCTATTTGACTGAAGACGTTCATCATTATCTATTTAGTAAATGAGATAATGAAAACTCAAGTAGTAGCCAAAAGTAAATCATTACAATTAATTCCCTCATTCTTCATACACATAAAGCAGCCTCAGGGCTAGAGAACCCAGGAATGCAGCTTGCTGGGAGAGCCAGGGAAGCCTCAGATCTCTCCATTTTGGAGGAGCCACGAAGTAAAGCTCCACCTGGGTCTCAAAGTAAAGCTCCACCAGAGGTCTCCGACAAAATGGACCCAATTTTTGAGTGGTACAGGTTATCTAGATACCACTAAGAATAAACCAAAACTTTAAAAATTGAAATCACAAGATGCCATTTGCTCTTGGATTCCGAAAGAGTTCCTTGCAAAAACTGAAACTCAAACGTTTAAGTTTGCAGGGGGGAAATAACTACCAGGATGGACCTTTGCCAAGTTGTAGGATGTACAGAAAAATAGATGATTTTCTCGATTATGTCTTTTTACTGAAAACGTTTTAACTTTAGGACGACCAGTTTCAGAGGGAAAATAACCGAACAAGATTTTGCATGCTTTTTACTGAAACCTGAGTATCTGAGTTTTGCGTGTGTGTGTGTGTGGATTTGTGGGCCACAGCACACCTTTGAGACTCTCCTCACTGAACTGTTTCCACTGACCCCGCCATTTCCCAGTTGGGTGGCTGGGGGAGCTGGCACAGCTAGGCTCTTTCTCTCCATTTTCTTCACAGCCTTTCAAAGCCCCAGTCTGCGGGAGACAATCTGGAAACAAGAGGGAGGGGGAGGGGTTAGTTAGAAGGAAGGGGCCGTGGAGCTGGAAGCTGCGCCTTTGTCACTCTCCCTCGCGCTCTCCAGAAAGTTCTGTTTCTGAAGTTGGGAGCGAGTGAAACCAACGGCCGCTTCCTCAGCTCGGCCGGCCGCAGGAGTCCACGCAGCTACTTTGCTCCTGGGCCGTCAACCTGAGCTAGTCAGAACAGGAGTAAAAAGCCCAGGCCCAAGGCACCGGTTGTCATGACAACTGGGGCGCTGGTCTCCTGGGCGACCTTGTCCCTTGGAGAGGGTGGGGCCTGGCGCTAGGCGGACCAATGAGGCGCAGCGCGGCGTCTGAGACCCGCCGTCCGGTCCCAGCTGGACCGGGTTGAGTGACAGGGCGGGGGCGGGGCCAGCGCGCCGGCGGAGGTGGAGCCGGGCGCTGTGAGGAACTCCGGCGGCGGTGCTGCGGTGAGAGTGACACACGATGGTCACGGTCCCCGGAGGTCCCCGCGGTGCAGGCGAGCAGCACTCCCCGGCTCCTCTGTCCGCCTCCGCAGCCTGGGCAACGCCGTCTGAGGACAGCCGCTCTTGAGGTGCCGCGCGTGGGTCTTCGGGCACAAGTCGCTGCGGAGCTCGGCGCGGGTTGCCGTCCGGGCGGCGTTTCCGAGGCGCGGCGCGGGAGGAGATGCTGCTTCCCTCGTCCCCGGCCCCAGCCTCTTGCTTCGGCCCCCTCGGCGCGCGCCCGCAGCCGCTCGGCGGAGTAGAGGCGGCGGCTCTCGGCAGCTGCCCGCACCGCGTCTCCGCAGCACACGCGCTGCGCTCCGGTGGCCGCAGCAGGACTCCCCACGCGACGGTAAGCACGCGCGGGCGGACGGGGTGGGATGTGCGGGCGGATCGGGACAGCGCCTGGCCGCGGGGCCACATTGCCGGGGCAGAGCGGTCGCCTCCCGGATGCTCGGGAGCGAACTCACGGGTGGAGGCGGGCTGTGAGGAGCCGCGGGCGGCGCTGCCCGGCCAGGCGGGCGCGGACGGCCCTGCTCAGTGCGTGCCGGGGACGGGCTCCAGGGCTGTTTCTGATTTCGGTAAATGATTGTGGGATGGCGTGGTTAGAGGCCCTCCGGAAGAATGTGTCTGGGGAAGGGCTCGGGGAAGAGGAGCAGACGGGAGGGAGGAAGGTGACCCCGCCTGATGCAAGCTTTTATGGCTTTGCTTCTCCGTGCTCCAGCTCAGCTTGTCCGTGGCTCTTTAAGTGATACCCAAGTGGCGAGAGCTGGAAAGTTGAAGTAAAGCCGCAGTAGGGAAACTTTGGTAATTGAATTTTCCTCTGTTGTGTGGAGAAGGGGGAATGGGAAGACCTTATCACAGGAGTGATTTACAGCAGCGAAGTTTTCTTTGGCCTTCCCCGGGTGTGTGCCATGGACACTTGCTCGCACTTCCAAGTAATCTCTTCGACTACCTTCTGTCATTTTCGTGTAATTGGATCTTTGAAACAACAAACGCGGTGACTTCATCGGGAGCTTCCCTGGAGCTGAGTTAACCTCTCAGAACATGGGGCAGTCGGGATTATTTTTACGGCGGGTCCTAGACAAAATGTGGGACAACTGATTTGTGACTTGAACGATGCTGGTAACTTAATTAGCAAAATTCTAGACGTTCTAGCTAGAGAGTTTATTAAGGGGTGGGGAAAAAAAATAAGTGCCTGTATTATGAAACAGGCAGCAGTATTTTCCCAAATTCTTGAGGTGCGTTGGTAGGGTCAGGATGAGATCTTGCCTCATGATCATTGATTGGCTGCTGTGGTGATGACGTGGTAAAAATTACTTCATTAGCATTTTTAAAGTAAGTTCATGAAGATATGACTCAGTAAACACATATAGATAAGTACTTTGTCACCCAATCATAAGTGCACTGCAGTGTTTTCTGTAACATGTTCTAACTGGTGTTCTCCAGGTTTCCAAGGGAA
Source organism: Rhizomys pruinosus (assembly GCA_009823505.1). Classification (NCBI taxonomy): domain Eukaryota; kingdom Metazoa; phylum Chordata; class Mammalia; order Rodentia; family Spalacidae; genus Rhizomys; species Rhizomys pruinosus. Next base: position 325,590 of record VZQC01012887.1, read on the forward strand.
TATTTGTGAGGAGAACAGAGTGGCTACTTGAATTTAAAAATAGAAAATATTAAGGTTTAGTTAAGAAAAGGGACATATTTTCTATCACCTTCACCACCAACATTAGAGAATTATGACCTCCTTTATCATCACTATGTAGGTTTATCCTCAAATTTACAATTGTCCCACCAAAAATATACAAGAGTTTTCATGTTACAAGTGAGACACACACACACACACACACACACACACACCATCCAAACCAGGATTAGCTTAAAGGGCAGATTTTAAAACCATGATAGAGTGTCAAAAGTTGTAAAAACTTGGTTTCTCACTCTCTCTTCTTCCTTCCTTTCTTTTTTTTAAATATTTTTAAATTTTATTTATTTTAATTTTATTTATTTTTGTATGTGTATGAATGTACTGCCTGCATGTAGGTTTGTGCACCCGTGTCGTGCAATGCCTCGGAGGTCAGAAGAGGGTCTCGGATTCCCCTGGAATAGGAGTTCTCCTGGAATAGGAGTTACAGACAGTTCTCAGCTACCATTATCCCTGGGTGCTGGGGATCGAACCTGGGTCCTCTGCAAGAGCAGTCGGTGCTCTTAACCGCTAGGCCATTTCTCCAGCCCCTTCCTTTCTTGCTTTCTGTCTTTCTCACTTTCTCTTTTTCTCTTCCTTTTTCTTTTAAAGGTGGCACACGCCTTTAATCTCAGCACTTGGGAGGCAGAGGCAGGCAGATCTCTGTGGCCAGCCTGGTCTACAGAGCAGGCTCCAGGCCAGCTAGGATTAAAGGGAGACCCTGTCTCAAAAATATTAAAAAAAAAAAAAAAAAAGGTTGCCTCTTAAATGCAGGACTTCAGTGCAAGAGAATTGGCTAGCCATTTGTTTTGGGATAGATGCTGAGTGTTCATCTTTTTGGATGGATGAGGGAGGGAGTTGGAGATGGACCCCAGGACCTTGACAAGCTAGGCAGGTGCTCTACCACTGAGCTGTATACCCAACTGTAGGTGTTTATCTTACAAAGCTTATCTTTTATTTAAGGAAAACAGGCCTTGCTGTGTCTTACCTTTAACAGAATAAGGATAGGTAAGCATTGTAGCTTCTCCTACATCAACTGGACCTGTTTTTCTGATTCATCTTCTTTCCTAGTCCTAAATGTATTAGAAAAAAAGATTCTAAGGGAAAGCTAGAACTTTTTCCTCTTCTTTCCTGTTCTCTTCTTCTAACAATGTAACATTTAAAAGTAAAATATAAATCATGTTCATAGTATAATCAAATTATAATGAATACTATTTGAAATAAAAATGAAACATCCATACTCCAAGCTAATACATTTACTTTGTCATCATATTCTTATTTTGGAAATGTGTTTTGGGAAGTCTTGCTATTCATTAGAATAGTGAGTGGAAAGTATTCTATCAGGCCTCTGATGCAACCAGGTATGACTCATTTGAGTTAATATCACTTTAAAAGGTAGGAGCCTGAGAAAGGAGGGATGATATTGGGACCTAAGATCGAAAGATCAGCACTAATGGGGGGGGGGGCTTGCAGCTCTGCATTCTCAGGGTCCCTTCTCTTTTTTTTTTTTTTTCTGAATGCTTTCATCTCTTAATTTGAACATTAAAGTGGACTTAAATAAGAACTGCGTTTTTAAAAGATAGCTTTGCATGAGTAAATTGATGTATGACTTGGATTGACCTGAGTTGAAGTTATAAATTCTATGCTCATTGTAAATGTTCTATCAGAACTGTGGCATGTAACGTATATTAAGAGGACTTACAGTAGTTTTTGATTTAGGGGAATTAATTGCAAAAGCATCTTTCTGAAAAAAAATTTTTTTTTTTTTTGTCTTTTTGAGACAGGGTCTCCCTGTAGCTCTGTGGCTGTCCTGGAACTCACTCTGTAGACCAGGCTGGCCTTGAACTCACAACGATCCTCCTGCCTCTGCCTCCCAAGTGCTAGGATTAAAGGCGTGTGCCACCACACCCAGCTTGAAAATTTTTTTCCTATTTTGGCTTCCTAAGTAAATACTCTCTTTTGCCCAACCCATTCCCAAATGTGTGGCCATCACTAATAGTTTGTGAAGTGGTAGGATACCAAATGTTTAATTATTTACAAGAAAAACCAGTAACTCTGAAAGATCTGGTACAGAGGCTGGTGTAGATCTGAACCACTGTAAACTTGTTTTCCTATAGTTTGCTATCAGATGCCTGGGAATTTTAGAAACAAGGGTTGGGTTCTATACTCGTTTAAACACGTTTGCCTTATCCTGTGGCTCACAAACACATTGCTTTTTCTATTGTTTTGCTTTCTTTTCACACTGGGACATGTGAAAATGTTTTGAAACAAACTGTCTCAAGCAGAACCTGTCTGCACTGAATACTGTAAAAGACCTAACTACCTAACAGAGGGTAGGAGACCTGTAAGTTTACCTTTTGTAAGTTTACCTTTTTTTTTTTTTATGTGTATGAATGTATTGTCTGCATGTAGGTTTGTGCACCCATGTCGTGCAATGCCTCGGAAGCCAGAAGAGGGCATTGGATTCCCCTGGAACTGGAGTTAAAGTTGGTTCTCAGCTGCCATGTGGGTGCTGGGGATCGAACCCTGGGTCCTCTCTAAGAGCAGCCGGTGCTTAACCACTAGGCCATCTCTCCAGCCCCCCTTCTTCCTTTTTTCTTTTGGTCTCTGTGTGTGTGTGTGTGTGTGTGTGTGTGTGTGTGTGTTTGGGTGGGTGCGGGAGCACCTGTGTGTGTGTGCTCATGCATGTGTATATGTAAGTGCTTTTGGAGGCCAGAGGACAAGCTTCAGTATTGGTGTTTTTTTTGTTTTTTTTTTTTAAACAAAGTCTCTCTCAGGTCTGGAACTCACCAAGTAGGCCAGGCTTGTCTGACTGAACCCCAGGGATCTGCCTGTCTCTACTTCCCTAGCATTGGGATTACAAGCATGGCCCCTATGCCTAGGGTGTTTTTTTTTGTTTTTGTCTTTTTGAGACAGGGTCTCCCTGTAGCCCCAGATGACTTGGAACTCACTCTGTAGACCAGGCTGGTCTTGAACTCACAGAGGTCCCCCTGCCTCTGCCTCCTGAGTGCTGGGATTAAAGGCGTGCACCACCACGCCTGCCATGCCTAGGGTTTTGGGGATCAAACCCGGGTTCTCATGCTTGCAAGGCAAACACTTTACTGATTGAGTCTTCTCCCTAGCCCCCTCTTTCTTTATAAACCACAAAAATTTAAAGTCCAGAAGCATCGATGTATAGATCTATAGGACTTTTTTCTTTTTAAATCATGCTTATGGTACAAATATTTCCCTCCAGTTTTCTACACTGTCTTTCAGTGTAATATCCCTGGGCCTAAGTAGCCTTTTAAAGTTATATTTTAATTGAACGACTTAAAATTCTGTTTCTCGGTCCCACTAGCCACATTATGTGTGCTTAGTAGGTTATTGCATCTGTTCAGAAAAGCTAGTTTCCTCATCACAGAAAATTCTTCACTGATTAAAGGTTTTGAAATTTGTATACCAAGTTTTTCCTCCCCCCCTTCTTCCTCTTCCTTACTAATATCATGCTGATGGTGGTGGTGGTGATGATGATGATGGTGATGGTGATGATGGTGACGGTGGTGATGATGTATTGTGGATGTCAGAGGACAACTCTTAGGAGTTTGTTCTCTCCTTCCACCATGTGGGTTCGTGGAACAAACTCAGGTTGTTAGGCTTGCTTGGCAAGTGCTTTTATCTACTGAGCCATCCCACCAGCCCTGTATATATTTCTTTTCTGAAAGAGTGTGTGTGTGTGTGTGTGTGTGTGTGTGTGTGTGTGTGTGTGTGTGTATCTGTCCATCCTTTCTCTGAGTCTTTTTTTCTTCTGGATTATAAATTAAACTGGGTGTAGTGTTGATTACTTACTTACTTTTCTTCTTTAGTGCTGGAGATCAAACCTAGGGCCTTGTATTCCCTAGCAAGTATTCTACCACTAAATTACATTCCCTGCCCCAAAGTTATTAAGTGAAATGGAATGCTACATATTTTGTTTTCTTTTAGTTGTTTGTTGTTTTGTTCTTTTAATGGTTTGTTCTTTGACAACTCATTCATGTTTAATTCATCCCTGTTACTTTTCCCCCTCATCCTCTCCTATTTCTCTCCCAACCTGGACAGCTACCCTTCTTTATAAATCTCTTTCCCATATTCATGATTTTTTGTTTTGTTTTTTGTCCCACACTGTTTAACTAGGACCATCTGTGTGGCCATGGGTTTGGAACTATCCACTAGAGCCTTGTGGGTCACCAGTGCGTACACAGTTGGATACTATGCTCCCCTTATCCCAGCAGTAAGTGGTAGGTCCCCTATGAGTCCCTTCCCCATCCATAGCTGGTTGTTGGTGGGGCCAATTTATGTAGGCCCAGTGCCAGTGAATACAGCTGCCCAAGCTAATGACTGCCAAGCTAATGAGTTATGGATAGAAGACAGCATTCCATAGCCCTTCTTCCTGCCTTCCACTCTTACATCCTTTCTGTCTCCTCTTCCTTAACTTCCTTGAACTGTCAGGGGTTGTATAAATGTCTTATTTAGGGCTGAGATCTCAACTTACTTTTTCCTCAGTATCTTGTGCAACCAAGGGTCTCTACATTCACCTCTGTTCATTGCAAGGAGAAGCTTCTCTTTTTTTATGTCTGTTTGAGACAGGATCTCTCTGTAGCCCCAGCTATCCTGGAACTCACTCTGTAGACCAGGCTGGCCTTGAACTCACAGAGATCCGCCTGCCTCTGCCTCCTGAGTGCTAGGATTTAAGACTGAGTAAGCTTTTTTTGTGGCTATAAACAGATATTGTATAAACAGGTATAAAAAGTGGTTTGTTGCTATCAGTTCAACTCAGCAGAAGTCTAAGTTTCCCCACTAGGGACTAAGTCCTCCTCAGCCATGGGATTTTTGGACTGGGTTTACAGTATTAGGCATGTATTCCCCATTGTGAAGTGGGGGCCTCATATCCAATCATCAAGAGACCCTGTCTCAGAAAGACCAAGAAAAAAACAAAAACATGAAAATGAAGCCATTCCAGTGGTGGCACACACTGGAATCCCAGCAACCAGAAGCTGAGGCATGAGGATCCTGAGTTCAAGGCCAGCTTGAGCCACATCCTGAACTGGAAGCCGTCATGGGTTGTAGTGTAAGCCCTGTGCTGGAAAGCATAATTTCAATTGAAATTAACTTTTATTTTCATTTATACTGAGAACACATTAAGCCAATAAAGCCTTACTAAAAGGGCATCTTAGGTGTTCTAAGCAGGCATACAGGTGGATAAACTGCATATAGCTTCTTTTAAGCTGGGCATTAGCAGTGAGCCACCATTAAATTCAGTGGTACAGTGTTAACTTCCAACTTTCTGGAATTCTTTAGGAGTCTTGTTTTTTTTCCCCAAAAGGAAGCTTCTTGTATCCATGTGCTGGTGGTAATACCAAATAAGAGTTTCCTATTGAAAATTTTGATCATGCCATTTTGATAATGAAGAGACTTCCTAGGCAGAAAAAAAAAATGATTTTTCTTAAAAAGGAAAAGTTTTAGGGGCTGGAGAAATGGCTCAGTGGTTAAGAGCACTGAGTGCTCTTGCAGAGGACCCGGATTTGATTCCCAGCACCCACATGGCAGCTGAGAACCATCTTAGGCTGGGCATGGTTGTGCATGCCTTTAATCCTTGCACTAGGGAGGCAGAGGCAGGTGGATGTCTGTGAGTTCAAGGCCAGCCTGGTCTACATAAAAAAAAAAAAAAAAGGAAAACTTTTAATCTATTCCCAACATCTGAGGTACAGTGATGGGTATTACTATTTTTGGTGTTTGGGACAGTACATTTCCACACCTGAAACTTTTATAGAATGAATCCAAGGGGAATTTAGAGCACACTGATAAAATAGGAAAGACACTAAATTTCCTTTTCTCAAATAGCTATGAAAGGGAAAGCCCTTAAGGTTCAACACAAAAGGGTAATGTCAGTATCAAAAATGTGTGTTGGGAGGGTTGCCTTAAAGAAGGAAGAACAGTAGCACATAGGTAAAATGAGGATGGAGGGGGGATACTGGGGGTGTAAAGGATCAAAGGTGGGAGGTGGGGGGAATGAGGAGATATGGCTACAGAAGGTCAATCAAAACAAAGAGGGTATAGCCAGGCATGGTGGAGCATGCCTTTAATCCCAGCACTTGGGAGGCAGAGGCAGGCAGGTCTCTGGGAGTTCAAGGCCAGTGGGGACTAAAGGGAGACCCTGTCTAAAAAATACCAAAAACAAAACAAAACAAAACCAACGAAAAAACCCCAAAGAGGATATAAAAATACTCAGAAATCTCTTTTCTGGGAACCCAATTAAAAAACATAAAAGAGCAGATTTGAAGGCAGATACCCTGGAAGGCTAGACAATGTTGGTCATAGAAGCAATGGATTTCTTAAACAAAAACCCCAGTGCCAGATGTGGGATAGCAGTTGTTGGTCAAAGAGGGTCCTAGAGGTCCCCCAAACAATACAGGTTCTTGCCATTCATCTTGGTTACTTGACAGAACTACCTAGGATTCTACTGCTGGAAAAGTCTGCACATCTTGGATACAAGATATGGAGAAATCAAGCTGGAAATGAGCTGGAGGCTTCCTCTGTGCTAGGTAGTTTTCATTATACTGGATGGTTGGTTGTATGTAGGCTGCTGGGGGAGGAAAGGCATCATCAGTCTTATCCGGCTGTGAGCTCTATGAACTATATAACCAACCTGCCAAGCAAGATGGACCTATTTGTGCAATAGTAGTACAAGTATTATGAGTAAGCAACTCCCTAATGATTTTTATATGTATGAGTATATTGCCTACATGCACCTGAGCGCACCCATTTCATGCAGTCTCCTTGGAGGTCAGAACAGGGTGTCAGATCCCCTGGAACTGGAGTTTTAGATGGTTGCTATCAGCCATGTTGGTTCTGAGATACAATTCCCAGTCATCTATAAGAGCAGCCAGTGCTCTTAACTTCTGAGCCCCATCTCTCCAGCCCTAAGAAGTCTCTTATTTTAAATGATTCTCAGATTATTTTTTCCAAAATGTACAACACAATATAACTTTAAGGATTTTTGCTATAATTTCAAGTATCATAATTGTTCTAACCTGGTTATTCAATAAGAATGATTCATTTGCCAGGTGTGGTGGCATACGTCTTTAGTCCCAGCACTTGGGAGCCAGAGGCAAGTGGATCTCTGTGAGTTCAAGGCCAGCCTGGTCTACATAGTGAATTCCAGGCCAACTGGGACTACAGGGAGACCTTGTCTTACAAAGACTTAAAAAAAAAAAAAGAGAAAGAATTCTTGTAAGAAATTAAGCTGTCCTCGTCCTCGTTATTTTGCTTCTGGAAAAGTATGATTTTTAAACTAAACATTTCAATGGTTTAGTTGATTCAGTATGTTTGAAAAATTGATCTGAGAAAATATGATGTAATTCAGTTTTGTATTTGATTTTTGATATGGGGGTCTCTCTATGCAACCATGCTGCTTGAGATAGCCATAGTGCTCACACTTCCTAAGCCACTTGACTGTTAGTACTGCTGCACGTAGCAGTTAGAAATTGCAATGGGTGGTTGGGATTTAAAATATATATATATATATATATATCTATAATATATATATATATATATTTATATATTCCAGTCATAATCCTCTAGAGCTAGTTGGCAGCTTTTGAGTATGGCAACGACTCTTGACATCTGTTTTCCTTCTCATTTCTACAGTACATAACTTTCATCCTCAAAACAGACTCATGGTGGCAAAAAGGCTGCCAGAATTCTGTCAAAATGTTATCCCTACAGGCAGAGATAATATGAAGTGGGGAATTGGCAGGAAGAATGTGCTTTGCTTTACCCAATGACTTCTACTTCTGTTGGCAAGCCCTACTTGGTTTTTTTTTTTTTTTTATAGTTTTTTTTTTTTTTTTTTTTTTTTTTTTTGTACCCATGTCGTGCAATGCCGCGGAGGTCAGGAGAGGGTGTCGGATTCCCCTGGAACTGGAGTTCTCCTGGAATTGGAGTTACAGACGGTTCTTAGCCGCCATGTAGGTGCTGGGGATCGAACCCGGGTTCTCTGCAAGAGCAGTCGGTGCTCTCAACCGCTAGGCCATCTCTCCAGCCCGGCAAGCCCTACTTGTAAGGGAAGCTGAAAGTTGTAGATTTTTGGTGGATATTTGATTGATCCCAAATGAATTACACAAAGTAGATATTGGGGATCCAGTTATTTTTTCTCTAGACTGAGCATCTGATGTGTGTATAGAGATTGTTTTGTTTTGGTTTATTTTTTGTGAGACAATATCTTGCTGTGTATCTCAGGCTGGCCTTGAATTCTTTAAAAATACTTTATTTATTTTTATTTATGTGTATGAGTGTATTGCCTGCACATATGTAAGGGCACTCATATGTTGTCCAATATCTATGGAGATCAGAAGAGGGCATTGATCCCCTGAAACTAGAGTTATGGACAGTTGTTAGCTGCTATGTGGGTTCTAGAAACTGAACTTGGATCCTCTGCAAGAGCAGGCAGTGCTCTTAACCACTGAGCCATCTCTCCAGGCCCTGGCCTTGAATTCTTGATCTCCCACCTCAACCTCCCCTGATCCAGGATTAAATATGTGACCACACAGGGCCTTCAGTGGTACACACATGCTACACATGGTCCTCAGGGAAACTGGCTTGTGACAGTAAGAGTGTTTGGTGTTTTTGTCCTGTGTGTTATTTGATCCTAAACTTGTAATATATCATTCAGTCATATATCATTCAGCTTAGTAGCTCAACACTTGTAGCATGTAATATATCATTCAGCTTAGTAGCTCAGCTCTTGTAACATGTAATATATCATTCAGCTTAGTATCTCAGCACTTGGCCTACCCCTGACCCAGTAAAATGAGTTAGTGCTAACCTTTTAACAAAATAGATCAATGTGTATTTATAGCCATTAATAAATGTTTAGTTTTCTCAAAAATGGAATCCACAGAGTATTGTGCTCTATTTATTCACATTCAGATGAAAGTTAGGAAACACTCAGCAGAAAGAATTTAAATTTCTAAGTTTCAATAGTCCTTGGTTTGAGTTTTAATATTCAGTGATGTGATTCTGGACAAATAATTTCTCTGAGTCTATTCTGTAAGGTGGAAATAATATCTATTTGATTAGGTTTTGTAAACATTATTGTTGTTATTATTTGTTTGTTTTTGAGACAAAGTCTCACTATGTAGTCTTGGCTAGCCTGGAGCTTACTACGTAGACCAGGCTGGCAGATCTTATGATCTACCTGCCTCTGCCTCCCAAATTTTGGGAGTAAAGGTGTGCATCAGCACACCCAGCAGCTTTATTTTTTTAATTCTTAATATAAGAACGATTGGATAAGTCCACCATTCACCTTATAAGAATTTTTTGCTTTCATGTCACTTTTCTGCTATGTAGTTGGAAATAGCAGCCTAAGAAATCCAGTCCTGCAGCTGAGATGAAGCTAGATTATGTCTTTATTGCTGACGGTTTAGGCTCCCTAGTTTAGAGTGTTTTGAGTAGGTGACTGCCTGTGCTTTCGTTATCTGACCGTTTTTTAATTTGAGGTCTTATTAGGCAGCATAGCTATATCTAGGCCATCTTAGAAAATAGTTAACATTTAAAAGGAAACAAGATGGGTAACAGCCTCGTACCTTTAAATATATGAAAATGGGGAAATTGGTGAGAAATGCTCACAGTATTGAGTATAGCTAGGTAACAAAAGTTGTAAATACTTTACAAATCATTTTGTTTCTTGTGTAAACTATTTATACTACTGTAGCGTCTTTCACTAGCCCTTCTGTGTTTTGAGAAATACCGAAAAAGAAAAGAAAATAAATGGTTCCTAACAAAAAACTCAAAATCTGGGCTTAAAAAAAATACAGAAAAGAGAGGAAACCATTGTATATTATAGAACAATAAAGAAGTCTGATAGAAGTTATGAAGAATGTGTGGGCCGATAAAATGAGAAGACTCATGTGGGGAGCAGAGCTTATTGAGCTGAGCCTTGAAGATTTATCATTAGATGTCTGGGAATGAGCGTGCTCTTTCCTAGAGCAAAACAGAGGCTGAGTGAGTGCAGAGGAGGATGTGTCAACCTTGGTGCTGGAGGTGGCATGGGAAACAAGGAAAGGAAGGACAGAGGGGCAGGTCCTGGAGCCAAAGACTTGGGAAGTTGACTGCTAAAACAAGCCAGCAAGAGAGTAGGAGTAGGACAGGGATTTAACTCTGAGCCAGAGAGGCATCAGACAGCCTTCAGGAATGCCTGTCCACGCACTGCTGGTGAAAGGGGGAGGATAGGAGTTGAAAAGGACAAAACTAGGGGGCTGGAAAGATGACTCAGTGGTTAAGAGCACTGACTGCTCTTGCAGAGGACCTGGGTTCGAGTCCCAGCACCCACATGGCGGCTGAGAACTGTCTTTAACTCCAGTTCCAGGGGAATCTGACGCCTTCTTCTGACCTCCGTGGCATTGCATGACATGGGTGCACCAACCTACATGCAGACAGTACATTCATACACATAAAAAATAAAATTAAATAAAAAAAATTGTTTAAAAAATAAAAGAAAAGGACAAAACTGATGAGTTGGATAACCTGGGAAGAGAGTCAGAAAAGTGTTCCTATTAAGGTAGAAGGGGTAGAACAGAGCCTGAGATCTAAGACATTTAAAGCAGCAGAAAGAGTAACAGAATCCTGCCCTTCAGGGTCTCCACCTAGATGGAAAGGCATGAGATTTAGGTGTTCCCCTAGCCTGGAGAAACAGCATCTTTTCGAGTGAGAATGAGGGGAAGTTTACAAAGACATCCGGGGCCTGCTGACAAATAGAAGTCAAGTTTTATGGGCCCTCAGCACCATGTCCTCAGAACGTCCTGCCACAGGAATCAAAATGGCCTACTGAGTACTGTGAACAGTAATGGCCTCAGTCCACAGCAACAGAAAATCGAGATGGGGAAATGATTGCAGTCCATGTGAAGTCAGGTTAGACACAGGGCTCAGGTCAGGAAGCCACCCTTAGGCAGGTGGTCTCGGTGCAGTGAGAAGAGCTTTTAACCAGAACTTTCTGAATTAATTCATAAGTCAGCTATTGACTGAATTAAATTTAGTTACCATTTCCTGCTGCTGTCTGCCAGCTGTTAGAACAAGCTAGCAAAGGATCTTGGCTCTCAGTAAAATGTGCGATGTTTTTTTACTTGAAAATACCCTGATTAGTTGCTGTTTGGCTTACCTAGTCAGGGTCTGGAAATTGTATTGAAAATGAGCCATCTGAGCTATAAATTCAGAAAAACTGTTTAAATAAAAATCCCTTTCTGTTGCTTAACATTCTGCAGTTATAGCTGGGTTTAATTTGCTATTAGGATGATTTTACTGGCAGCCTTTATACTTACTTATTGATGATGCTAATCACTAGGGTTCAAAGCTTAAAAGTAATTGGTAATGCTTTCTGAAAATTATTTTGACTACAAAAGAACTTTCTATCCTCTTCTTAGAAATTGGCTTCATACTTGGCTTGTATGTACTAAAAAGTTTTGAAATGAATCCCAACATACCATCTTAATCCAGATAAATGTTTTAGCGGGTGTACCATCAAGAGTGATGCAATTCAATAAACATATTAAGTATTTTATCCCCCAGGAACTGATATTTACTTTGAAATACTTTTAATTTAATTTAATATTATTGTGTGTATGTACATGTGCATGAGATAGCACATGTACAATATAGTGTCTTTGTGGAGGTCAGAGTACAACTTTATGGAATTAATTATTTTCCTTCCACCTTTATATGGGTTCTGTGGATTGAACTCAAGTCATGAGGCTTGGTAGCAAGAAACTATACCCACTGAGCCATCTTACACTGAATGTACACTTTTTTTTTTTTTAATTATTTATTTATTTTCTATGTGTATGAATGTACTGTCTGCATGTAGGTTTGTGCACCCGTGTCGTGCAATGCCGCGGAGGTCAGAAGAGGGTATCAGATTCCCCTGGAACTGGAGTTCTCCTGGAATTGGAGTTACAGACGGTTCTCAGCCGCCATGTGGGTGCTAGGGATCGAACCTGGGTCCTCTGCAAGAGCAGTCAGCGCTCCTAACCGCTAGGCCATCTCTCCAGCCCCGAATGTACACTTTTTTAATTCCAAAAAAACCCCATGAAATTGCTTCACTATCTACAAATACTTGATTGCATAAAGTGACATACTTGATAAGTAACTGCAAGATGTTGCACAGGGCTCTACAAGAGTCTTTTCTACCAAGTCATATAGGCTTGGCATTCTTTGCTGTGATTGATAGGATGTACATAATGATGTTCTAGTATGTTTTCCTTTTCTGCTACTTTTTAAACATAAGAAATTTCTCTTTTTTAAGGATTTTTTTGAGGGGGGTCTTTTTGAGACAGAATCCCAGCTGGCCTGGAACTCACTCTGTAGACCAGGCTGGCCTTGAATTCATAGAGATCTGCCTGCCTCTGCCTCCTGAGTGCAAGGATTAAAAGCAAGCGCCACCATGCCCCACTCTTTTTAAGGTTTTTGAAAATTAACATTTATTGGAGCTGGAGAGAGAGAGGGCTCAGTGATTAAGAGCATTGGCTGCTCTTGCAGAGGTTCAGGGTTTGGTTCTCAACACCCACATGACAGCTAACCACCATCTGTAACTCCAGACCCAGGAGATCCGACAGTCTCTACGGGCCTCCATGGAGAGTGCTTGCATGGTGCACTTACACGCATGTAAAACATCCAGACACATTAAAAAAAAATAAAGACATTATACTTAGTTATTTGGAGAGAGAGAGAAAGAGAGAGAGAGAGACAAAGAGGCAGAAAGAGAGCACACTGTGGCTTGCTTGTAAGCTTTGTTTGGATCCCAGGGATTGAAGTCAGATTGTCAGGCTTAGTGGCAAGCACCTTTACCAGATGAGCCATCCCTCTGGCTCAAGAAATTTCTAAGAATAAAATATTTCTTTTTTCTTTTTTTTTTAGATATATTCTTTTTTAATTTATTTTTTATTTTATTTATTTATTTATTTTTTGTCTTTTCAAGACAGGGTCGCCCTGTAGCCCCAGCTGTCCTGGAACTCACTCTGTAGACCAGGCTGGCCTTGAACTCACAAAGATCCGCCTGCCTCTGCCTCCCAAGTGCTAGGATTAAAGGCGTGCGCCACCACGCCCGGCCTATTTTTTATTTTTTATGTGTATGAATGTACTGTCTTGTCTGCATGTAGGATGGTGTACCCATGTCATGCAGTGCCTCAGAGGTCAGAGAGGGTGTCGGATTCCCCTGGAACTGGAGTTAAAGACGGTTCTTAGCTGCCATGTGGGTGCTGGGAATCAAACCCGGGTCCTTTGCAAGAGCAGTCGGTGCTCTTAACTGCTGAGCCATCTCTCCAGCCCCAGAACGAAATATTTCCAAGAAAACAAGATTAAAGAAGGATGTTAGTCTACTATACTAACAAACTCCTGGTTTACTCATTTTCTTGCAAATATATGGAAACTCTTACCTGTATGAAAAAGACTTAACCAAGAATTTTCTTTAAATTTTTTTTTCCTCCCACTTACTATTATTGGGGTTGGAGGACATGTATGCCACCACCTGTCTGTGGAGGTCAGAGACTGATTTTGTGGAGTTTTCTTCTTCCACTTTTATGTAAGTTCAAGGGATCAACTCAGGTTGCTATGCTGTGAGGCAACTGGTATTATCCTGTGAGCCGTCTCACTGGTGTTATCCCGTGAGCCATGTCAGTGGTGTTATCCTGTGAGCCGTCTCCCTGGCGTTATCCCTTGAGCCACCTCACTGGCGTTATCCCTTGAGCCATCTCACTGGCGTTATCCTGTGAGCCGTCTCCCTGGCGTTATCCCTTGAGCCATCTCACTGGTGTTATCCCTTGAGCCATCTCACTGGCTTTATCCTTTGAGCCATCTCACTGGTCTCACTGGTGTTATCCTTTGAGCCATCTCACTGGCCCTTAATCAAGAATTTTGTATTTTGTCACAAGAAAAACGTTTACCATGTGATATGTTACAAAGAGTAAAACTAATCTATATAATTTTTTTAAAGGCTTTAAAGAATTGTTTTGCAGTGCTAGGAATAAAACCCAGGGCCTTTATACATTCTCCTAAAGTTGAAAAATAATGTAATACTTCTGTAAACTGTACCATCAAGGTATAACCCTAGCCCTAATCTTCTAAAAATATCAGGGTTTAAATACCATTCCTGGGGCTGGAGGGATGGCCTAGCGGTTAAGAGCGCCGAACGCTCTTGCAGAGGACCCGGGTTCGATCCCCAGCACCCACATGGCGGCTGAGAACCGTCTGTGACTCCAGTTCCAGGAGAACTCCAGTTCCAGGGGAATCTGAGACCCTCTTCTGACCTCCGCGTCATCGCACGACACGGGTGCGCAGACCTGCATGCAGACAATACATTCATACACATAAAAATAAATAAATAAATAAATAAATTAAAAAAAAAATAAATACCATTCCTGTTATAGAAAAGGGCTATTATAAAGATTTAAAAAATATTTTTCTTTTTTTTTCTTTGGTCTTTTTGAGACAGGGTCTCCCTGTAGCCCCAGGTGGCCTGGAACTCACTATATAGACCAGCCTGGCTTGAACTCATAGAGATCTGCCTGGGATTAAAGGTTTGCACCACCACACCCAGCAGGGATTTCGACATAAGTTTTTACAATTAATTTTTCATATGACATGAAAAGTATCTTTAAAGCTGTCACAGATGAAGCAATCATATATATATATTAATCATATATATATATATATATGATAAGCTGGATGTTTATTGGTTTTCAAACTACTGAAATGAGCATAGAAAATAGTCATGATGATAAAAGTGTGACAAATTTTGATACTTGCTGTGTGTCAAGAATTCGAGTTAGGGGTCTGGAGGAATGGCTTAGAGGTTAAGAGCACTGGCTGCTCTTGCAGAAGATCCAGGTTTGATTCCTAACACTCCCAGAGTTAGTGTTCTCCCTCACTTGGAGACACAAACAGAGCCTGCTGGATTAAAGGAAAAAGGGGTGAGGAGCGGCTTCTCATGGGAGCTGGTGCAAAAATGCAGCACGCCAGCTGGCTGTGAGGACTTCTGCCCCATGGCCAGACTGGACCTGGCTATTTGCCTTGACACAGACCCTTGGCCTTGGGGAGCCAGCTACCACCTCTTTATGGCTGCATTAATTTTATTTGCTGGGGGCTGACCACACCCGGAGACAGATTCCTCAGACTGGTGGCCTCCTACAAGCCTCTGGCCAGCCAAAACCCAGCTGGCAACTCAGTACTCTCATCCTAGGTTGGTATTCCAATAGGAGAACCTTATTCCAACCAATTCCACTAGCACTCAACACTCAAAACACAAGCCTGATGGGCTTAACTCATGTACTTCTTTTTTTTTTTCCTTTCATACAGCAAAGAGTTCTGTTGACCATTGAAAGGCATTCACTTTGTAGACTTCAGTAATTGTGGTAGATGCTTACTATTCTGAAGTGCCTTTTTTGTTTGTTTGTTTGTTTGTTTTTGGTCTTTTTGAGACAGGGTCTCCCTGTAGCCCCAGCTGTTCTGGAATTTGTTCTGTAGACCAGGCTGGCTTTGAACTCACAAAGATCTGCCTGCCTCTGCCTCCCAAGTGCTAGGATTAAAGGTCTGAAGCGCCTTTAAAAAAAAAAATAGGTTAACACTTGTACAGTTTACCAAGTTGAAAGATTAGAAATCAGTCATCTTCCTTGTTCAGCTCCAGGTCCCCTCCCTGAAATGCTTTTCTGCATCCTTTGTTCCTATGATACCTATTTCTATAGTTCAAAACTGAGCCCCAAATATGGCTTTCTACTATTGGTAGAAGGTAGGTGCTGTCCTGTCTATGTTCAGTGAGTCTTTGTCGGAATCTTACCTCTTTCAAGGAATTGGTTATTTGTATTATCCTTTTATGTGATTCTCTAAGTTAAAAAATACAAAATGATGCCAGGTGTGGTGGCGCACACCTTTAATCCTAGCACTCGGGAGGCAGAGGCAGGTGGATCTTTGTGAGTTCAAAGCCAGCCTGGTCTACAGAGCGAATTCCAGAACAGCTGGGGCTACAGGGAGACCCTGTCTCAAAAAGACCAAAAAAAAAAAAAGGGTTGCAACATTATGTTATAGGTATCTTTATCCCAATGCCTGGAGGGCAAAGAGCGGCTAGTGTCTGAGTGGAGAGGATGATGGAAACCATGGGGAATTTACACCGGAAGACAAAGCTGAGGTGGGCATTCACTGCTCACCTTGAGTGCTAGCATTAACTCCTGATTTTTCCGCAGGGTTTATATGAAATCTCTTCAACTCATGAAATCTTATAATTTTAAGTAGTGACTATAAATATATAATTTTACAAAATATAGTGTAGGCTATTGATTGCTGTGAAGGCCAAATCAAGGCCATGGGCCACCAGTGGCACAGGTGCCCCGTCTTATCTTAGTCTTGTACTTGCACGGATTTGCTGTATTCTGTTGTGACATTTATTAAGTGATAGTAATGATTCCAGATGACTGATGAATATTTCTCTTTGCTGTATTATTTAAATAAATATTGGATTTTTTTGAAAAAGAACAAAGGCCAGCCCTAAAATGTATCGAAGATGGTATCTTATTTGTAGATAAGTCAGGTATTTGGCTTTCATGATTTTCTTAGTAAATTTTTATTGTCAATCCCTCTTTCTTGAAGCCAGCCATTTTCATTCTTGTCTTCACATTCAGCATGTCTATTACTATGAATATATTTTCATTTACAAGGATTGTAAAAGAAAGATCCTTCTTACAGAAACTGTAGAGAGAAAATCACTTTGTGATTGACTTAGCTGTAAAAACTTCCAGACATTCCTCCCTGTAGCATTAAAATTCCTTAGCCTTTATACTAATTCTTTCAAATGTACTTTTTAAACAGAAGAATGACTGGCTTTTAAGACTGTTAATGAAAAGACCCACAGAAATCATCTAGAGGGCAACCTCTTAACCCTATAAGACCTGACCCCAATCCATCCAGCGGATTGAACTGAGATGCCATTTACTGTGGTTTAAAATAGAGAAATAACCTAGTGAGAGTTCTGCTTCTGACCAAGATGGGGTAACAAGGATGAATTTTACCCTTTTTGCCTATGACAACTAAAATACAGACAAAATATCTAAAAGGCACTGAACATCAGGTAATGAAAGATAGTAATCCCCAAGAGATGCACATGAGTTGGGGCTTATGACTGCCTAGTTTACTACCTTGAGAAGAGTTTCCAGGATGTGGCACATGGTGGGGAAACTGTGGAGAAATGACTCTGTGTGTAGGTGGAGCTAGTCTGGGATGACCAAAGGCAGCCAGTGTCTGAAAAATCTCAAGATACTAGAATATTTAGCAGAGCACACAGAAGCATCTTGTCTGATAGAAAAGAATAATTAGCCCTAGACTGAGTATTGGTTTTGGGAAGCCTAACAAATCTTAAAAACATGATCTGAAAGGATCAAGCTTATAATTCTTCAAATAACTTAACTGACTTCATACCATAGCAAAATTCAAGTATATCCAGTATATAACATTATAACATCTAATTAAAAATTCCCAGGGATGTAAAGATAGAAAAATATGACCTTAGGTGAGGAGATAAATTAGTAATCAAACCGATTCATAAATAGCATAGGAGTTAGAATTAATATACATTAAATTATTTTTATGCTGTATATTCTGTTTGTAGAAACCCACTGTTAGGGTTTTGATATAAAGTGTTCCCAATTAGAAGCCTTGGTCTCTATCTAGGGTTGCTATTGAGAGTTGATTGGATATTGAGGGTACTAACTTCATGAACCAGTTATCCCCTGATAAATGCATAGCTGAATGAGCTATTAGAAGGTGTGGCCTAGTTGGGGAAAGTTGGTCACTGGAAACATGATTTTGCAGGATAAATCCCTGGACTTCTCCCTCTCTCCTTTCCCCTCTTCTTCCCCTCTTTCTCTTGCTTCCTCCCCCCTTTCCTTCCTACACACTGTGAAGCAGCTTTGCTTTCCCTAATTCTCCTGGCCATAATGTTGTGCCTCATCTCGTTCCACAAACAGTGGAACCACGTGTCTGTGGACTGAAACCATGAGCAAGAGTAAATCTTTTCCCCTTTAAGTTGATTTTTCCCACATATTTTGTCATAACAACAAAAAAACTAACAAAACAACAAACTTACAAAGATTTAAAAATGAATTCCATGATAATCTTAAGTGGCTTAATAATACATAGGAAATTTGAGTCCTTGGAGAAGAGAGGTATGAAATAAAAATTTGAGAAAGTCTTGGCTAAAATTTTCTAAGTATTATAAAAAAATATAACCTACAGATTCAGAATCTCCATGAACCCCAAACATATGAAAAGAAAATGTCACCAAGGCCCATCCTTAAATAAAATGTTCTAAACTGTGATAAAAAGAAAAAAACACCAGAGGAAAAAAGACACATTATGGCATAGGAACAATGATATCGATGACAGAAACAATGCAAAACTAAGACAGTGCAGCAAAACCTTTAACATACTGAAGAATTTAAACCCAGAGAAAATAGCTTCCAAAAACAAAGCTAAAAGAAACTTTTTATGGATACAGTAGCTTAAAGGCACTTGGCCCCAGCAGTTCTATACTAAGGTGCTAAGTTATTCAGACAGAAGGGTAATGATACCAAGTGAATCATACATTAAAATGGACAACAGCTGGAGATGACTGATATATATGAGAAATATATATGATACTTTCTGTCAACCAATAAGAAGGCAAGAAAAAAAAAGAAAAGGGGAGAAAGATGTGAACATTAAAAACAACAAAATTAAGCCTGGCACAGTGGTGCACGCCTTTAAATCCCAGCACTGGAGAGGCAGAGGCAGGTGGATCTCTGTGAGTCCAGCCTGTTCTACAGCCCAGCTCAAGGGAGGGGAGCTACAGGGAGACCCTGTCTCAAAAATAACAACAACAAACAAACAAACAAACAAAAAAACAGTGGGACTTCAGCCAGTGTCCAGTCTATAAAGAGAAGTCTGCTCATGCTTCAAAAAGGGCTCCCTCCACCTCTAAAACCCAAGTGATCCCTGAGGACCAGATCCTCAACTGACCTTGAGAAAACAAAAACCTTGGTTAATCTGGGCTAACTGTATGGCCTTAAACATCCAAAAGGAAAGTATAACCAGAAATAAGTAAGGTCTGAGAAATTGTACTTCAGGTATAAAACTTGAGATCTTAGTAACAAGACAAAAAGAAAAAAGAAAAAAAAAAAAAAAAACAACCAAACCTCACAATCCACGAAATTATAAATTTAAGCCTAATGATGCTTGCTTCCCCATCCTCACTATTGCTCTATTGTCTTGACTTTTTGACCTGGGTCCTCTAGTAGTTGCAATAAATACTCCAACCACTGTTCCAGGCATTGCCTGTATCACTCCAACCAGTATCAAAGTACCCAAGATAATACTGTGTTCCAATTTGCTGAGAGGGCCCAGCACACTCTTTAATGACAAAGAAACCACAAAGAGAAAAGTCAATAGGGAAAATTGTGGAGGAAACAGAAACTTCCAAGAATTCTCTCTCAGTGGAGTCACACAGGATGTGTTTAATTTTCTAGCAATAAGTAGAGACAACACATGTGAAATGTCTTCCAGGAAATTTTATCAGTGAATCAGTACCCAAGGTTTTTACTTTACTGGTAGCTGATCCAGTGGGCACACTTCATCTAGTACATGTAAAAATTCCAGATTCCCAGAAGGAATGCAGGTATTCAACATAAATCACATTGTTTGCACAAACCATTTAGACACAGTGAACCAATCATAAGAGTTCTGAAAGTGGTTGGAACACTCCTGAACTATAAAGTTCCCAGATGTTAACCAAAAGTCAACCTTGCAAGCAGGCTTGCTATTTAAATTCTTTTCTGCATAGCTATATAAAGAATAAACACATTTCCTCTTATGTGTCGCATTGGTAGGAGGGAAGATTTTTCTTGGTTTCCCCTTCACTAGCTTCTGTCCCAGCACCATCGTCTAGAGATAATGGGTGCGGGTTGCTAATATCCTAACTGCAGTGACGGTAAGAAGTTACATATTTGTCAATTCTTCTGGTCTCTGTCTTTAGAGACAGACTGCCAACAAAAGAGGACATCAAAGTGAGAGACAATGTCTATTAAGAAGTACAATATTTTTCAAGTTCATCATAGTTAATCCTCATGTTTTTAAGGATAAAAGAGGAGATAGATGAGTAGGGAAAGTAAGCACTATGACCATTGACATTTCAGATGAAAAGCAACTGAGAAACTAGGAGTTCAGTTCAATGGAAGATTGTGTCCTTAGCATGCACAGAGGCCTGGGTTTGATCCCTAGCACCACATCAGGGCACTGGGGGATAATAAGGTTACTAATAAACTTTCAGTTATTCAGTTACATTTTTTTGTGTTTTGATATATAAGACAGAATTGTACACAAATTGCTGAATACAGAAATCTTTATTTCATCTATCCCAAGCTAAGCTCAAATTTGCTATGTAGCTGAGAGTGACCCTAAACTCATATCATAATCATCCTTCCTCCACTGCACTGAGATTACAGGTTTGTGCCACTACTGGTTTACATGCTGCTGAGGATTGAATCTATGGCTTCACACATACCAGGCAAGCACTCTACCAACTGACCTATAGCTACCCAGCCCCCTGAAGACAAAATTTTTACCAATAAACTGAACAAGAAAATAGTGTTCTAGACTACCCCCACTTAAAAGCAAAAGTAACCCCACACTAAATTGTTTTTAGTTGATTCATTAAAGAAATGCTTTTTAGTAAAACTATGATTTTTTTCATGCAAAAGTTTTTGTCTACACTACTTTTTAAAGGATTACCTTCTATGACATAAGGACTTCATCATTTCTAAGTTACTATTTCTTATTTTGACTTAGCGAGATTTCCTAGTCTGTACAGGATACTTTTGTCATTGACATAGATAAAAGGTAGTCAATTTAAGCCAAAAATTAGTTGAAATTGTCAGATAAATGTAAAATGGCCATTTGTTGTGAAACATAAGCAATCATAATCTTGTTTCCTGATAGCACAGAACAGTCCTTAAAGGAAGAATATGGAATTTGTTTCCCTTAAAACTATTTCTGAAGAGATGCTACCAATTCTAGTAAGGTGTTAATACTTTTGCAAACTATAATGTTAACTTACAAATACATAGACTCGGGTTTAAGAAAGTTGAAATATCCTTCATTAATATCACATCTAAAAATTGTGCTTAAAAAAAAAAAAAAAAACAACTCCAGTGCTGGGGAATCTTGCTTAAGCTAGGTAGCACTCTACCACCAAATTCCATCCTAAACCATTATGTTTGGATTTTGAGGTTTGGTTTTTTTGTTTTTTTGTTTGTTTGTTTGTTTTAAACTGGTAGTAGGATGGAGAGATGGCTTAGTGGCTAAGAGCACTGGCTACTCTTGCAGAGGACCAGGTTTGGTTCCCAACACCCACATGGCGGCTAATAACTATCCATACATAACTCCAGTTCCAGGTGATGTGACACCCTCTTCTGAACTCCATTGGCACTGCACAGTATGGGTGCACTTATATGCAGGCAATGAATTCATACACATAAAATAAAAATAATAAATACTTAAAAAAATCTGGTAGGAATATGATCACATAGATATCTTACTAGTTGAAGTTAAGGATCACCTAACTTTGAATCTGCTACTGAACAACAACATGTCTAGTAATATAAATATTTTAGTACATAACTTATTTTTTAACTAATTTCTCAAGATAAAAAGAACTAATTGACCTATTAGTTGAAGAGTTTAAGAGTGGCTCTCATGGTCTACTGATTGGGACAAAGCACTCACTGTGTTTCATAGGTCTAAGTGAAATTGTTGAAGGCTTATGCTATTGATTTTATTTCACTTAACCAAATATTTTTTTTAATTAATTAATTTTTTATGTGTATGAATGTACTGTCTGCATGTAGGTTTGTGCACCCGTGTTGTGCAGTGCCACGGAGGTCAGAAGAGGGTGTCTGATTCCCCTGGAACTGGAGTTAAAGAAGTTCTTAGCCGCCATGTGGGTGCTGGGAATCAAACCCGGGTCCTCTGCAGGAGCAGTTGGCACTCTTAACCACTAGGCCATCTCTCCAGTCCTTAACCAAATACTTTTGAGACTGAGTCTAATAGTGCAGATATAGAAATTACATAGTGCCTGTATTAATAAAATATGACAATTCACTTTTATACTTTATTTATTTACTTTTGTCTTTTTGAGCCGGTGTCTCCGTATAGCCCCAGCTGGCCTGGAACTCACTCTGTAGACCAGGCTGGCCTTGAACTCACAGAGATCCGCCTGCCTCTGCCTCCAGAGTGCTGGGATTAAAGGCATGCGCTACCACATCTGGTGATAATTCATTTTTTAAAATGTTTTAATTTTTTTGTGTATGAATGTACTGTCTGCATGTAAGTCGGTGCACCCGTGTCATGCAATGTCTCAGAGGTCAGAGGAGGGCGTCGGATTCCTCTGGAACTGGAGTTAAAGATGATTCTTAGCTGCTATGTGGGTGCTGGGAATTGAATCTGGGTCCTCTGCAAGAGCAGTTGGTGCTCTTAACTGCTGAGCCATCTCTCCAGCCCCAACAATTCAGTTTTAAGTTGAGCCGTAAAGATGGTCAGGTATTGTTAGTTTCATAAGGTTTATCTGTTTATATGAGTATGTTTCTTTCTAAAAAATTCTTATTTTATGTGTATGACTGTTTTGCCTGCATGTATGTAAGTGTACCACATGTATGCAATGCCCATTGAGGTCAGAAGAGAGCATGAGACCCCTAGCAACTGGAGTTATGGACAGTTGTTAGACACCGTGTGTACTGGGTCCTCTGCAAGATCAGCCAGTGCTCTTAACTGCTGAGTCAGCTCTCCAGCCCCTAGATGGGTATATTTCTATATTTCTATAAACAGTTGCAAAGTGCTCTTATGTAGTAGAATATTTGTATCTAGCTCTTTGTATTCTCATTTTCATTTTTCTGTTAACGTTGAGAATTATTTTTAATAATAAGGGGGAAGCAACTTGTTAGAAAATGACTGGTGTATTAACTTGCACTAATTCTAGCATTTTACAGACAATATAACATCTTTTTTTTGTAGAATATGAGTACATATCTTCCACCTATATATGGTAATTACAGTGTGTGAATACAAGTGGTAGGTCAATTCTAGAGCCCATTAAGAGATTCACATTATAATGTGAATCATATGAAAGCACAGTTGCTTTCAGATACAATGAAATATAATAATAAAGTTGCTTAGTTTGCCTGACAACTGGGGATTTAGTTTCCCTCATCCACAAATGAGGGAAACCATTCGCCACTTGTTTTTCTGGGACTGGGTTACTTCACTTAGCATAATGGCTTCAAGTTCCATCCCATCCATTTACCTGCAAAGTTCATGATGTCATCTTTCTTTATCACCATAAGAAAACAATATTCTGAAAAGAAAATGAAGGACTTAGTGCAAAATGGCCAAGAGGACACTAATTAACCTCTTAACTCTCAGCAATGTTGCCTATTTAGACATGAGGTCTTGACATAGTTCGTGCTCATGAACCTCAGAGAAAGGTTCTAACCTCACGTTATTAGGATGATGACTTAATACTTCCAAAGATAATTTCCTAAAAAGGTAACATGACTTCTTGACAAAATAAGTATTTTATAATCACTTACCTATAATTCTAGAATCCAAACTTTGAAAAGCAAAAGCAGGGCCAGAAGTGGCGCCACATGCCTTTAATCTCAGTACTCAGGAGGCAGAGACGGACAGATCTCTGTGGGATCAAGGCCAGCCTGGTCTACACAGGGAGTTCCAGGAAAACTCTGTCTCAAAAATTAAAAAAAANAAAAAAAAAAAAAAAAAAAAAAATCAAAAGCAGTTTGTAACTCTTGAGCCCCCTTTAAAAATTTGCATTTATTTTTCCAAACACCACCTTTTAAGACTAAATATCCACATCAGCGTCTGGCACAGCATATGACATTGATGCAGTAGCGACACTTTTATCTTGGGGGCAATCAGTGGCTAACTAATTGGACTTAAAGCCTACTCAGTGGAAGGAAACTCATGAGTGGTACTATAAACATAACCAGATATGCATGGCTGGAGTGGTCATAGATCTTAGAGAAATTCCCAAGGCTGGCAACATCTCTAGATTAAGGTAACTTTTTACTAAGTGCAAAATCGGTATCCTTATAAGTACAGACTAATATCCCAGACAACACTCAATAAAGAAGCTTCTTTTGAACGAGATGAAGACTATTAGAGAGTTCTGCAGCTGGTCACATACAGACATTGTCTATGAAATGTTCAAGCCTAAGCAGCACATCTACAATGCAACCTCTATATCTAAGGCTCACGGAACATAGAACCAGGGGCCAAGAGGACACTAATTAACCTCTTAACTCTCATTGAGGAAGCTCCCTCATGCAACAGAGGGCCAGGAACTTAAGGCTGCATTTTTCTTTTTTGTGAAAACATATGGTATTTGTCTTTTCATGCCTGGCCTATTTCCCTTAATGCAATGTCATATTCATCCTCTTCCATCCATTTTTTTTAATAAGTTTTTTTTTTATTTATTTCTGTATGTGTATGAATGTCCTGTCTGCATGCAAGTGTGTGCACCCGTGTTGTGCAATGCCGTAGAGGTCAGACGAGGGTGTCGGATTCCCTTGGAACTGGAGTTTTAGATGGTTCTCGGCCGCCATGTGGGTGCTGGGGATCGAACCCGGGTCCTCTGTAAGAGCGGTCAGTGCTCTTAACCGCTAGGCCATCTCTCCAGCCCCTCTTCCATCCATTTTTGTCAACAAGTGGCAGAATTTCATTCTCTTCATGGCTAGATAGTAATTCATCATGTTCTAGAGATGTTATTTTCATTATATATTCTTCTATCCATGAAAACCTAGATTGATTCTATATTCTGACAATTGGGAATAATTATAAAGGTACATATATTCATTGCAAACATATGCCACATTTTCTGTATCCATTCATCCCTGGATGACATCTGGATTGAGTCTATATCCTGGATAATGTCAGCATTACTGTAATCAACATACAGTGTAAATGTCTCTTTAACAGATGGATTTCGGTTCCTTTGGCCATATATCCGGTACTGATAGTCCTGGATCCCATGGTACTTTTAGATGTAGTTTTCTGAGCTTCTTGCTGTTTTTCATAGTGACTGTACTAATTTACATTTCTACCAATGGTGTATTAGAGTTCCTCTTTTTCTGCATCTTATCAACATTTATTTTTTTAATATTTTATTTTTATTTTATGTTTATGTGTGTATTGCCTGCATGTGTGTAAGTGCACCCATGTCATACAATGCCTATGGAGGTCAGAAGAAGGCGTCTGATCCCCTGGAACTGGAGTTATGGACAGTTGTTAGCTGCCATGGGAGTGCTAGGAATCAAAGCAGGCACAGATGTAATCCCAGCACTCTGGAGAGAGGATCAAGGGTTCAGGATCGGGACTGGAAAGATGACTTAGTGGTTAAGAGCACTGGCTTTTCTTGCAAAGGACCCTCTTCTGATCTCTGTGGGCATTCCACGACATGGTGGGGGGCAAGGTACATACATGCAAGCAATGCACTCACATACATTAAGAAAATGTTCAAGGCCAGCCCAGGCTGCATAAAAGAGATTAAAAAAAAAAAAAGCCAGACAATAAACTTCTTCAGGTATCTTAATGCCTTCTAATAAATGAAGATTTATCTGGTAAGATTTATATATGACAAACCATTAATTTCTTTGTTCCAGTACTCTTTTGTACATTTTAGAACCACAAGGGCATTTTTTTTTTCATTCTAACCATTTAGCTTAGCTAAAATGCATATCGGTACAAATTATTTAATTTTAAAAAGTACTAGCATCCGGCCTTCTTCTAAACTTTTATGTACTTAATTCTGAATCTTTCTGGATTAGGAGATGCTTGTAATTGGAGGCTTGTCTTCTCAGTTCATTATTCCCCTCCTTTCTCTCCCTCTCCACTTCCTTCTTTCTCTTCCTCTCCTTTTCCCTCTCAGTTTCTCTGACAGGATCACAGGTTCATACTATGTAGCTATGGTTGACCTAGCCTCAATTCTTTGGATCCTCTTGCCTCAGATTCCAAAGTGCTGGAATTATAGGTATATATGCCACCACACCTGGCTGCTATCGTTTCTTTTGGTTTGCTTTGCTTTGATTTGTTTCAGTGCCAGGCACTGAGTTTTGTAATTACTAAAGAAATCCTCAACCAGTATGCTGAGTGGGTCTTTGCTCCAAGGTTGTTGCATATACAGAACACTTAATAGCTGTTTTGTTCTTTAAATAGAGTGCTCTGTAGCCCTGTTTTCTTAGGTTCAAATTAAACACTCTTAATTAGTCTACCCACAGACAGGTTATTATATTATTTGATTGGATTCAGGTAATCTGTTTACTGTTTATTTCCCTCATGACTTCCTTTTGTGTGCTTCCTATCTGAAACATCAGGATTAAAATGCCATCTGCTAAAGCCCTCTTGTGATATTGTCTGACTCTGTGGACCCATTTTATTATATAAAAAGTTTTAACAATATTAAATATTTACTTTTTTAATTTTTATTGAGCGCATTTCATACAACATTTCTTAATCAAATTTAGACTCATTCCCCCATCCATGCCCATCCCTCACAACCATCCCCTGCCCCCCACCAGAGCTCATGGATTCTATCATACATGTTAAGTCCTGTCTTGCATCTTTTTCTCAGTCTTTTATAACCTTTTTGATGCACAAGTTTACTGTTTTGGTCAGTTCTTTGAATAGGTTTTTCTCTCTCTTTTTGTGTTCCCTTTGATTTTATATTTTTCCAAGATATGCATATATACACTCCACACATAAAACAAAATTACAAAATCTGAAAATAAACTATAGGTTAATTCCAAAACACATTTAGAAATTCACATTTTAACAGTAAAGTTGCATGCAGGTAAAAAGAAGTATAACTTTACATTCTTTTTTTTTATAGACTATGAATACATATCTTCCACCCATATATGGTAATTACAATGTGTGTGAATACAAGCGGTAGGTTAATTCTAGAGCCCATTAAGAGCTTCACATTATAATAGCACAGTTGCTTTCAGATACAATGAAATATAATAATAAAGTTGCTCAATTTGCTTGCCAACTGGGGATTTGGTGTTAGCATCCACAAATGAGGGAGATTCACTGATTGTTTTTCTGGGACTGTGTTACTTCACTTAGCATAATGGCTTCAAGTTCCATCCATTTACCTGAAAGTTCAGGATGTCATCTTTCTTTACCGCTGCATAGAACTCCATTGTGTAGATGTACCACATTTTTGTTATCCAGCCATCAGTTGAGGGGCATTTGGGTTGGTTCCAGCTCTTTGCTATTGTGAAGAGAGCTGCAATAAACATAACTGTGCATGTATCTTTGCAGTAGGATGTCTTGTGTGTATATACCCAGGAGTGGTATGGCTGGGTCAGGTGCTCGGCTCATTTTGAGTCTTTTAAGGGTTCTCCACACTGCTCTCCACAGAAGTTGTACCAGTTTACATTCCCAACACCAGTGGATGAGTGTTCCTCTTTCCCCACAACCTCTCCAGCATTGCGGACCCATTTTAATGTTATGACATTTATACCTTTTTTAAAAAGCTTTATTTATTTATTTATTTATTTATTTATTTATTCATTCATTTATTTAGTGTATGAATGTACTGTCTGCATATGGGTTTGTGCTCCCGTGTCGTGCAATGCCACGGTGGTCAGAAGAGGGCGTCTGATTCCCCTGGTACTGGAGTTAAAGACGGTTCTCATGCCATGTGGGTGCTGGGGATCGAGCCCGGGTTATCTGCAAGAGCAGTCAGCACTCTTAACTGCTAGGCCATCTCTCCAGCCCCATGACAGTTATATTTTTAATGTTAACCAAAAACACAATAATGATTCTGGCTGTATAATTCATTTTTCTTATATGAAATTCTTTAAAAACTTTGTAGTTGCCCTGTATCATACACATTCAAGAACATGAAAGTAGATAGACTGGACTTACTTATTGAAAAGTAGACTGTTAGTAAAATAATGCCAGTCACTTATTTGTACCCTGAGATAGCTTATACTGTCTCTAAAAGAAACAATAAACTTCATTTTTTTCTTAACTAATTATTTCCCTCATCTATTTGTTGACTTAAAAATATACTGAAAAACTTCATTAAATCCTCAGATTGAGGTGAGGTGGTTTTTAAAAACTTAAGGTTTTTTTTAGTGAAGCTATAAACGGAATAAAATATATGTGTCCTCTTGATGGTATTATTTTGAAAACCAAATGCTTTTGATTTTGAGTTCTAAGTTCCAGCCACAGGCATAGAAACCTTATACTGAAAAGATAAAAACATACTATTTCAAATAAAAACTAACAGATGATTAATACACTGTAATTCAGAACTCATTGAAGCAAGCATCAGAATAACTAGTAATCTTTCTAGGTGGAAAAGTCAAGCAAGCACTGGAAAAAATTTTGTTGCACAAGAAGATACTTAGACTTTTTTATTTTCTTAATTATAAAAAGTAAATGAACCTTTTTTAGCTTATTTTAATTAATTAATTAATTAATTAATTTGTATGAGAGTATTGTCTGCATGTAGGTTTGTGCACCCGTGTCGTGCAATGCCGCGGAGGTCACAAGAGGGCATCGGATTCCCCTGGAACTGGAGTTAAAGACGGTTCTCAGCTGCCATGTGGGTGCTGGGGATCGAACCCCGGTCCTCTGTAAGAGCAGTTGGTGCTCTTAACCGCTAGGCCATCTCTCCAGCCCAGTGAACTCTTTTAAAAAAACTAATTTCTTTGAAAGTATAAACAGTCTGGAGAGATATCTCAGCAGTTAAGAGCACTTGCTCTTGCAGAGGACCTGGACTCAAATCCCAGCCCCCATAACTATCTGCAATTCCAGTTCCAGGGCATCCAATGCCCTCTTCTGACCTCCACGGGTGCACTTAGATACAGTCAAGCAATACACTCATATACATAAAATAAAAATCATAAAATAACTTTTAAAGTATGAACAAAAGTTTAGCTTAAGATTTAAGTTTTAGTGAAACATATGTATGTACTCATACACACCAAATACATTGGTTTTGCAGTGGTAAGGTAGAATTAAAAAAAATTTTTTTTATGTGTATGAATGTACTGTCTGCAGGTAGGTTTGTGCACCCGTGTCGTGCAATGCCACGGAGGTCAGAACGGGGTGTCAGATTCCCCTGGAACTGGAGTTAAAGATGGTTCTCAGCTGCCATGTGGGTGCTGGGGATCGAACCCGGGTCCTCTGCAAGAGCAGTTGGAGCTCTTAACCGCTAGGCCATCTCTCCAGCCCCACCTAAGGTAGAATTTTAAGTAACTTACTTTATATGCTATCACCTTTCTTTGAAAACTTATTTCCCAAAGGCAGTTTCTTTCTCTGTCTATAAATGAGAACTTGGGTCCATTTTTCTCTTACTACTTTTTGATAGCAGTAATAATTACGTTAAGTTAAAAGACACTGCTGAGTCCGTAATTAAAAGTGCCTTCTTAGCGTACCAATCAACATTTCGATCTCTGCTCATTTAAAGCTGCAGGTTTTCCCCTTCCCTTGCTCGGTTGGCCTGTGTATGGGAGGTGATGTGGTCAACTTCTCCCATCCCCGCTGGCTGGCGAGTTGCTGTAACTGTCCCCATCAGAGTGACCCTGAGAACAAAGAGACCAAGAGAGGCAGGCAGTAGTAGTTCCTGTACTCCTGTGGTAAAATGATTTCACTCATTTGTTTTGAAATTGGTGCACGGTTAAGGCTGATCTTTTCTAGTTTGGGTGGGTTTTCCAGAATCTCTCACTGAACCATACTGCCTGTGACAGTCGGGTGTGTGTGTGGGGGGGGAGTTCCTCTAATTGATTAGCCAGTCTTTTATTTTATTGTATTGTATTTATTTTATTTTATTTTTTATATTTTTGGGACAGGGTCTCCCTTTAGTCCCAACCAGCCTGGAGCTCACTTTGTAGACCAGGCTAGCCTTGAACTCACAGAGATCCACCTGCCTCCCTAGTGCTGGCATTAAAGGCGTGTGCCACCACGCCTGGCCTAAGATGTTTTTTAGCTGGGTCCTCTTCGAGAACAGTGGGTGCTCTTAACCACTGAGCCATCTCTCCAGCCCCCTAGCCAGTCTTCCTAATCCTGTTGGTCCTCAGCCTGCTTTTCTCAGGCCATCTTAAAATAGTAATAACTAATTCCTCTTCATCCTGTCTTCTCTTTCTCTCTTCCCTCTTTCATTCTTCTTCTTGCTCCTGTCTCTGTTTTGGTGGTTCTCTGGGTACTTCTGGTGGTACTTTGGGTGAAGACTTCTCCCTCCTCACCTCTAATCATCTTCCCAGTCAGTACTGGGAATCTAACCTATGTCTTAAACAGATTTTTAAAGTATGATTCATATACTATTCACATCACCTATTTAATGCATTTGTTCTAGTGTCTACACACAGAGTTGTGCAGCTGCCTACATTTGGGGACAGTTTCATCCTCTAGGTTTGCCCTCTGGATTCTGCTGCTTCCTCCCATCCATGGAACTGTAGCCAGTTCTGATGCTGCCTGCCCTTCATTTGTGTGTGACTTTAGGATGACAGCCGGTGCCTTTAAATTCTTGATCTGTGTATGAGATACTGGTCTAACTCCAAAGAACACATCAAGTGGCCTCACTGAAACCTCTTTCACTGCCTTGAGGTGAAGAGAAAGCTCTTTCCATACCACTTCAACTTTAGAGGAAACATGAAAACCAGGACACTCTTCAAAGAACCCTGCTTGTGAAATTTCTCTCTTCATGCCTGATGTGCTGGATGGCTTTGGAGCTATGTAACCAGTTCTCAGACATAACACTTTGGAAACTTGCTTCAGGGTAGTCTTTCTTATAAGTCCCGTTGCTCTCTGATTTCCAATAGTATCTTGATGTCTCTGTTGAAACTTCAATTTAAAATGTTTCATGCGGAAGATTAACTCACATATCTCCTAGGGAAAAAAATGCATCTCTTACTATAATGATATGCTATCATTATAGTGAAGAATATGAAAACCTAGAAACCTTTGCTATGGGGAGAAAGTCTGAATAAATGACTCCATTTCTTATGCAAGCTAAAGAAAAACCCTTTTGGCTTTCTCAAAGCATATCTTCTGTCTTCCCATTTAAATGCTGTATTATACATAGAGGTAGACAAGTCAAAAGGCAAAATATGCCCCCATATTAGCTGGAATTACTTTTGTTCTGACTAGTTTAGTGATTATAAATGTAAATTGTAAGAGCATACCTGCTTTTCTTGTTAGTGGGTAAATAAAGTCAACTGCCTAAATCAGATTTTTTTTTTATCTTTTTGAGACAGGGTCTCCCTATAGTTCCAGCTGGCCTGGAGCTCGCTCTGTAGACCAGGCTGGCTTTGAACTCACAGAGATCCACCTGCCTCTGCCTCCTCAGTGCTGGGATTAAAGGCTTGTGCCGCCGCACCCGGCTTAAATCAGATCTTTTAAAGGCTTTTTTTTTTTTTTTAATTAACGAGGAGTTTAGTTAGGAAAATAACTACAGTGGCATTTGTACTTTCTTCTGGCTTCTTTTCCAAACCTACTGGTTTCTGTCTACCAACAGGTAAACACTACTTTAATATCATGGATAAACAAATTTTGATGAAGCACAGAATTTAGCAGTCACTCACTTATATAAAGGGTCAATTTCTTTGTGAGACATATCAGCTCCAGAAACTGTATATGGGAGGATTTTGAGAGGTTGCATTTTCCCCTTCCCAGGTTTAAAAAGGATAACCCTCAATAACTGAGCCCAATAGAAAATCTTAAATTTTATCAAAATATCACTCAATTAAACATTGGAAAAATTATTGCTCTAAAAATACTGGCATAGAGAAACTTTTCTGATCTTTTGTTAATTCATATTCTGTATAGTCTTAGGTTACAAAGGGTATTTGCAGAACTGACCTCTTTTATCATAAATAACCATCCTAAATGGGCATTATTATTATTCCCAAGTCACACATGGGGAGCAGGTACAGAGGTGAAAAGACATTCCTAGGAACAAACAAAGCTCTGGCACCAGAGCTGAGTCTAGGAACAGTTCATTCCATTCAGTGCAGAGTTTTCATTGATAGCATAGATAATATAAATCAGTTAATGACTGCAAGAGATATTTTGTCTTTCATCCCAACTCCTCTTATTGATACTTATAGTCTCCTCCCTACTCTTCGTATTGGAGATGGAAAGGGTAAAACTTGGAACCGAAATCTGAAAGGCCTTGGCCTGCTTTGGCTTTATCATCTGTATTTTGGTGACTTTCTGGTCCCTTGGGCTCACTGTCTTTTATCATGAAATAATCACCACTGCTGTTCACAAGGTCTTCTTTTGAGGTTAATATTGATAGGCAGACCAAGGAATTTTGAGAGGGTTTTCCTCCAATTACTCTTATGACTTTAAGTCAAAAGGATTAAATTTAGAGTGAGGGCTGTATTGAAAAAGTAGGTAGCTGGGAGCTCATAGCACATCATGGATACTGAGTTTTGCTTAAAAAAAAAAATAAAATGGTGCAGTTAAGTTGCTGGTGCATAAACCTTCTGTTACCTTTATTTACTAGATATTATGCACGTGTCACTAGCAGAGGCCCTGGAAGTTCGGGGTGGACCCCTGCAAGAGGAAGAAATATGGGCTGTATTGAACCAAAGTGCTGAAAGTCTCCAGGAATTATTCAGGAAAGGTAAGTCATTCTTAAAATCAAACATTTTATTTTGCATATAGAGTAGCTGAAAAACACGTAGCCAATAATAAATTAGATTTTTGTTTTGTTTTAAGCAGAGTATGGAAAGAAATACCTCATCTTTCATATTTTGGAAAATCTCAACTTAGCTACATTACTTTGAACATATCCCAGATTTTTGCACTAGTTACTGAAATGTAATCGTTCTCAAAATAAAAACATTTCTAATCTCTTGGGCCCTTACACTCCAGTATAGAGAGTAACTATAAATAAAATGCTCATAGAAGTGAATGTAACCAATATAAGGGCCACAACTGAAAGGAAGTCATTTGACTTGGTTGTGGGGAAGGTAAACAAGGCTTCCATGCATTAAATCACCCTGAGCTAAGACCTAAAAGCAAAGTAGGAGTTAACCAGGTGAGAGGGAGGGAAGAAAACATTCCTGGTGGAGTGGTATATACATTCCCTTTGCTCTACTTCAGATAATGCAGGCTGAGTAAGTAGTTTGGTGTTTCCCCTGTGGGTGGTCACTTGGTCCAAAAGGTTGTATGGCATTTGGGAGTTGGAAATTAGTCTGACTTTGGTTGTCCAAAGATATTTGCTGTTATACTAAAAAGCTCTGCACAGAGATGGTGTTTATCATTGATGGGACATGGACATCACCTATTTAGATAAGGAGCTGAGTAACCAAGCTTTGTCTAATGGAAGAATCAGCTTTTTGAACTCAGTTGGATAAATAAACCAGACACAGTAAACCTGACAGAAATAGGTGATAATGAAAGGAAAGATAGTCTTCAAAGTGTGGTATCTCCACCAGCAGCAGAGCATCACCCCAAATTTTATCAGAATGAAAAAACTTAGGCTTGCACTAGAGACCTACTAAAAGAAGAGATTCTGGAGTTGAACCCAGGAATTTGTGCTTTATTAAGCCCTGGAGGACATTCTGATGCATGCTACAGTTTGAGACTGGTCTTAGAATTGCTAACCACCAGGTGCTAAGGGACCCCTTTGGAAAGGTGTAGGGATAACTGCAGATGGCAGATGACAGGATAGTCTAGAGCTGGGGGCCAGGGGAGGGGGGGCGCAGAGCATTTGGAGATGAATGGGTAAAGTTTTGTTTTTGATATTGTTGATTTTTCAGTCCAGGACAGGAGTGTGAGCAGTGTTAGGATCCGCTCATTACTGCTTATTACTGAGGTGCTTAAAATACCTGTTACTGAATTATTTGTAGAACTTTGATTATAGCTTGGATTAATCTTGAGAAATTGTTTTTACCTAAAAATCTCAAAAAAAATTGTTTTAAATAAACACTGTCGTTTTCCTTACTTCACTTTTTCAGAAAATTCAGAAGTATAGGCATTACACAGTATTGAGCAGGTAGCCATGTTCCAAAGGTGGAATTACTCGGGCTGGAGAGATGGCCTAGCGGTTAGGAGTGCCAACTGCTCTTACAGAGGATCCAGGTTCGATCCCCAGCACCCACATGGCGGCCGAGAACCGTCCGAAACTCCAATTCCAGGAGAACTCCAGTTCCAGGGGAATCCGACACCCTCTTCTGACCTCCGCGGCATTGCACGACACGGGTTCACAGACTTGCATGCAGACAGTACATTCATAACATACAGAAATAAATAAAAATTAAAAAAAAAAGGTGGAATTACTCAATTAACAGTTAATAGTCAATTAACATTTAAGAAATATCACTTTGTGTGAGGTATTGTGAGATGATCAAATGAGTGGAAGGTTGCCCTTAAGGGATTTATTTAGATCAGACAGATGC
Organism: Rhizomys pruinosus; assembly: GCA_009823505.1. NCBI lineage: Eukaryota > Metazoa > Chordata > Mammalia > Rodentia > Spalacidae > Rhizomys > Rhizomys pruinosus. The sequence goes on from VZQC01012887.1 coordinate 360,161, forward strand.
ATATGAAAAATTTATCACTTTGGAACAGCGTGCCAAATGAATGACAGAGACAATGATTGCTGCAGATGTTCAGAGGAGGGAAAGATAATACATTATAACATCTTTTTAATTATACCAACTGGCAGGATCACTATCCAGGTTATGATTCATAGAATGGGAAACATTTTGCCTGCTGGAAGTACTTAAGTGGTTTTCCTTCTTTCAAATTTCATAATGTTAATAAAGATTGAATACTTGAATTTATAATTCTTGCCATGGTCATATAGTATATTGGGACATTATAATAAAGATAGTAGTAGATGTGTTATAAAATTCATTGTCAGAGCTGGGTGTGGTGGTGCATACCTTTAATCCCAGCACTGGGGAGGCAGAGCAGGTGGATCTCTGTGAGTTCAAGGCCAGCCTGGTCTTCATAGGGAGTTCCAGGACAACTGGGGCTACAGGGAAACCCTGGCTCAAAAAGACCAAAAAAAAAAAGAATTCATTGTCAGACAGCTGCATCTTATATACCGTTCAATGGAAGCTGGTTACTATATGGCCCTCATTCTAAGTAACAGAATAATATTAGTAGTAAAAACAAATTAAATTTGACTTCTTTGACAGTTGGGAAATTCCCAATTATTATGATTGCTAATTGGAAATTTCCATTTGCTTTGAAAAAGCAAATGCTTACTTGATTTATATGAATTTTTACTTTTGATAATGTACTGTCATTTTTTACTACAAATTCACCTCCTGACTCTGATACAACAAACTGAGATAAAATAATTACTAGTTTGTCATGTTTTGGATGAACTGTGGTTGTCTTGACTTTCTGGTAGATAAATTTGTGGGTAACACTGGGAATGTTAATAGGGAAAGCAGATAAACTTTAGTGTCTTCCAAAAATTGTTTTTCTTAAATTGTTTCTCTCCATCTTAGTATCTTTTTTGTGTCTTCTATATAAACCTTTCTTTGGCTTTTCCCAGTGTCATCTTGATATTATTGCTTCCACTTCTTTCACAGTATATGAGTGGAGCATGCTCTTGATATTTCAGTGATGGATGGAAATAAGCATTTCCCTCCCTGGGGAATCATTATTGACCACAGATCAAGAAAATAACCTTTTTCATTTTTCTCAGCCTCCTAGCAGTTTAGGGCTTTAAATTGTTAAGTGATTATTCATACAATAATGATACTAACACATGGCCTTGTTGAAAGATCCCATCTTCAAAGCAGTTTCTTTTTTTTTTTAATTTTATTTATTTCTGTATGTGTATGAATGTACTGTCTGCATGCAAGTCTGTGCACCCATGTCGTGCAACGCCGCGGAGTTCAGAAGAGGGTCTCAGATTCCCCTGGAACTGGAGTTCTCCTGGAATTGGAGCCTCAGACGGTTCTCAGCCGCCATGTGGGTGCTGGGGATCGAACCCGGTTCCTCTGTAAGAGTGGTCGGCGCTCTTAACCTCTAGGCCATCTCTCCAGCCCCCTCAAAGCAGTTTCTTTAGAGAAAGAAAATGTAAAAATTTTAACATTGACTTCCAGATGACAGCGATGATGGTAGTTGGTTCTCCTTTTGTTGTGTCCTCATTTTCTTGCTTTATACCATGAGTATACACCATCTATGATTACTTACTGAACTTTTTTGAAATTTTCTTGTGGTCTTGTATGTGATCTGTCTTTGTAATTATTCTGTGGCAATTTGTATCTGGGCTGCAATTGGATTTGTTAATGTTTGGTTTTTGTTCTGTTTTGTTATTGGTCTTTTTAAGACAGGGTCTCCTTTCAGTCCCAGCTGGCCTGGAAATTCGCTATGTAGACCAGACTGTCCTTGAACTCACAGAAATCCATCTGCCTCTGCCTCCCTTGTACAGGGATTAAAGGGATGCACCACTGTGCCTGTCCTAATGTTTTGTTTTTTTTGTTTTTTTAATTTTATTTGTTTTTGTATGTGTATGAATGTACTGTCTGCATGTAGGTCTGTGCACTCGTGTCGTGCAATGCTGCGGAGGTCAGAAGAGGGTCTCGGATTCCCGTGGAACTGGAGTTCTCCTGTAATTGGAGTTACAGACAGTTCTCAGCTGCCATGTGGGTGCTGGGGATCGAACCTGGGTCCTCTGCAAGAGCAGTAGGTGCTCTTAACCGCTAGGCTATCACTCCAGCCCCAGTGTTTGGTTTTTAAAATGGCCTAATGTTTGGTTTTTAAAATGGCTTATACCCTTCTATTTTGAATATATATTTATAATAATTCTTAGGGGTAGTTAAAATCTCCCATTATCATTTTGTCTGTCTTCTGTAATTATGTATTTTGATATGATTTCATGTGATACATATAAAATTGTTAGTAAGATAAATAGACTGGAACGTTTCTTTAATTACTGTGCATTCAGTCCTCTCTAGCCCGTTCTTACCATTGCCACCTTGTATTGCTTTTCCTTGGTGTTTACTAGGGTCTTTCTTCCTTCATTTTTTACGTATTCTGTGTTGTAATTTTGATTTCTTTTTAAATTTATTTCTGTATGTGTATGAATGTACTGTCTGCATGTAGGTTTGTGCACCCGTGTCGTGCAATGCCGCAGAGGTCAGAAGAGGGCATCGGATTCCCTGGAACTGGAGTTCTCCTGGAATTGGAGTTTCAGATGTTTCTCAGCCGCCATGTGGGTGCTGGGGATCAAACCTGGGTCCTCTGTAAGAGTGGTTGGTGCTCTTAACCTCTAGGCCATCTCTCCAGCCCTGATTTTTTTTTTTTTTAATAACTAGCAAGAAGCTAGATTTTAGAATTTTGCCTGAGTAGTTATTCTTTAAATTGAATATGAAAAAAATTCTGAAGGAATTTTAATACATTATGCCTTCCCAATTATACACTTCTCAGTCTGTCTGACTGAGCTAATTGGGAAGCAGAGCTGCATTAGGGGGAGACATGTAGATTCTTTTTTAAAGAAAAAAAAACCCTCAATTTCTTCTGCACTATCACTCGGGCAATATTTCTGTGACCAAATGTAGGATTTTTTTTTGTTGTTGTTTGTTTGTTTTCTTTTCTTCTTTTCTTTTCTTTTCTTCTCTTCTCTTCTCTTCTCTTCTCTTCTCTTCTCTTCTCTTCTCTTCTCTTCTCTTCTCTTCTCTTCTCTTCTCTTCTCTTCTCCTCTCCTCTCCTCTCCTCCCCTCCTCTCCCCTCTCCTCCCCTCTCCTCCTCTTCTCTTTTCTTTTCCCTACCAGCTACCAGTTGTACATCAAGCATGACTTGGATATCCCATAATCAGTTCTCATCACAGCTTCTGAGAGCCCAGTCCTTGGCTACCACTTCAGACATAGATAAAAAACAAACAAACAAATACCTCTTAGCAAAAAAAAACAAAAAAACTAGCAGTATGTCATGACCAAGTGTATCCCAGACATAGTCTAAAAACTCTTAGCAAGATATTAAAAAAAAAAACTAACAGTATAAAATGACAGTATCTTATGACCAAGTGTATCTCAGGAATGCAAGATTGGCTTAATATTTGTAAACCAACCAGAATGGTTCAACAAATTATTGACAGTATCAAACAGAATATCAACAAAAGTGGAAAATCCTATGATCATCCTAAAATATGCAGAAAAACACTTAAGAATAGATAACATTCATTCCTAATTTTAAAAAACAACACAAGCCTGGCATGGTGGCCCATACCTTTAATTCCAGCACTCAGGAGACAGAGGCAGGGGGGTATCTGTGAGATCAAGACCAGCCTAGGTTACATAGTGAATTTCAGGCCAGCTAGGGCAATAGGGAGACCCTGTCTCAAGAAAACCAAAACCAAAACAAAACAAAGCAAAATAAAGAGAAAAAAAAAGCCTCTCAACTGGGAATAGAAAGGAAGGAACTGTCTCATTTTAGTAAAGAGCATCTGCCAAAACATGCAGCATATGTCATACTTAAAATGGTGAACCATTGTATCTTCCCTAAGATCAGAAATACACAAAGGGTATCTACTCTCCTGCCTTATTTTCTGCATTGTATTCCAAGTTTTAGCCATTATAGTAAGGCTTGAAAAATGGAGAGCATCCACATTAGAGAAAAAAGAGTAAAACTATTTTTATCTGAAGATGATATTTTTACAGAAATGTCATTGGAAATAACAAGTTTTTAGCAAGATAAACTCAGTATACAAAAACTAGTTGTTTCTCTACATAGTAATGAGGAATCAAATTTTCAGTTACCATTTGATAGAAATATAATATTTAAAATATAAAATTTTAAATATAAAGAAATAAAAAATTCAGACAAATTCAGTGGACTGTGGTGTCGCCACTGAAATTTGTGGCGGGGCCTACTTAATCCTGGGATGACCCATGTGGAAAGCTCCTGCAGGAAAGCACACCATGTGTAGGCAGGTTGAGGTTCAATTGCAGAGAGAGATTTTATTCCAACATGTCTGCTTAAATATCCATCATGACTCGATCCTCAGGGCCAAGTGCTAAATCTTTTCGTCACTACACCCCACCCCATAGGTGTGACCAGGGAGGTACCATTGGCTTAGAATCCAACCCATCTTAACTAAGTTTTCCCACATCTCACCCTTTTAATTTTATTTTTTTTTAACTTTTCTGAGGGGCAGGGGAGCCCATGGGTGAGGCTAACAACCCAAAGGAACCTGAATTTTGAATAGCCAGCTGCTCAAGCCTGTTTTGAGTGCTAGGGGACAGGTCAGACCTGAAACTTTATTTTCACACTAAGGCCAATTAATATCCAAAAATCCCAACCATCAAGTAAGCTGATTGTCAATCATAAGCAATGAATGTAAGTAACCTTCAAGTAAAACCAATTAGCAAGTATCTATGTTTATATTTTGAACAATCCAAGGTTCCCATAGTCCAATTGGAGAAGCTTGTATGCACAAGCATGTTGATCAAAGAAGAGTCCAGTCTATATTGCTGTAGTCTCACAATTCACCCCAATCTCTCTGCAGCCCTTACATTCTACCATGCCTCCTCTTCCGCAATTTGTTCCCTAGGCGTTGGGAAAGGGGCACAAGTGGGTGAGACTCTAGTCAGGTTGTTTCCCTTCATGGGTTCACAGCTTATCCACGGTATCTTTTTAATCCTACTAACAAAGCATAAGCAATTAGATGTATAGGCATTTAAACAGGCATTTAAACAGTACTATTATGGCAAGCTAAGCTGTGAGCATAGACACAGACGTTTGGGTGGTATGCTAATCCTCAAACTGTGGTTTCTCTACAAAAGATAACAAGTTCTTACTGTGGCTAACAACATCTCCTAACCACTAGAGGACATAAGCTTGTGGTATCAGCCTTGAATTATTCCTCCAAGGAGAGAGCTAATAGCCAATTATATTTGGGATAGATAGATAGAGATAGATAGATAGATAGATAGATAGATAGATAGATAGATAGATAGATAGAGACACATGGCTGCCACTGTTGCACAGTATCTCCAGGCAGTTGAGGTGTAGCTGATACAGAGGAGTCTTGCTTGACTCAAAGAGACCAATATTTTGCTTTATTGCCTTACTAGCCTTTGGTAACACTCTCTGGCATTTCAGAGGCCAACTGTACATCAGCAAGCAACGTCTCAAAATATTTTTTCATGCTTACACCAGGTCTTCATGCTTACACCAGGTCTTCGACAACAGGGACTTACCACCTTTCTCCTTGCAGATATCCCATTTTTATAGGCAAAAGGCCTTTATAATTTTGGGGGCTTGGATCCCCTAGCCAACATCTCCTTGGCAGAGTAATCATTGCTGATATCAGGTCTCTCCTGTATTAATATATTTTGCTTAATTACACAGCTTATAAAGACTTTACTATTATATTTGGCTCTAAATAGAGAATTATCCTTTCACAGTTACTATGTTTATCAGCCAACTAAAGAAGGTAGTTATACCTGTTTTATAAGAAATTACCACTATAACAGTTGGCTCTAATTTACAGTTAGGGAGTGACTTCATTACCATCATGTTTTTCTTTTTCCTATAAAGGGGAAGAGATAGGAAGGTTTCTCAGCATCTGGAAGGTAAACTTCATTAGACCACATTATAAACAGTTATCCCAAATAGAATTCAGAGAGATGCTCAGTGTCTGTGACTCAGGCAATCTGAGGTTCCTTTTTCTTTCATGTTCAGATGGGTCAGCTCTCTGCTGGCATTTCCCAGTCCATCCTGCACAGCCAAAAGTTGTACATTTTCAGGCATTTAGGTTGGTGTTTTTACCTGTGGGAACATACAAATTTTCTCCCATTGTTACTTTCAAGACCTCAAAATGGAAAATTTATCAAAAGGTTTGGAATACAGAAGGAATATTATACCACCTCCCTCTTTTTGTTTTTAAAATTTTTATGTTTTGACCTATAGATGCCTAAGTTGTATTACACATACCCATAAACAGGAACCAAGGTGTAAGTTTTTATTAAATTCACCCAAATTGTTTTTCTTTCTTTTTTTTGGTCTTTTCGAGAAAGGGTCTCCCTGTAGCCCCAGCTGTCCTGGAACTCGCTCTGTAGACCAGGCTGGCCTTGAACTCACAAAGATCCGCCTGCCTCTGCCTCTGCCTCTGCCTCCTGAGTGCTAGGATTAAAGGCATGCGCCACCATGCCCGGCCACCTAAATTGTTTTTCATTGACTGTATGCTACTTATTTGGGAAGTGAACTTAAACTTAATTTCTTAAATTATCCTATAAATAAAGGAAAAATGTTATGAGGTGATACCGTATAACACAGAAAAATATAGAGACTATTTGTGTACCTTAACCCCAAAGTTATTGTTGGAAATTCAATACAGATTATAAATAAAACAATTAACATTTTATATTTCCAATTAGTTTAAATGTATTACCATTTTAAACTGCAAACCTTACAAAGTGGATTTTGATAACTATCTTCCTCCAAGCTCTTGGCCTTTTCCAGGCCTGGCATGAAAACCTGCTTTAAAGATTTTTCAATATGTAGCTCTTAATAAAATTTTCTTTTACTGTTCTTATGCCCATCAGTTAATTAAAGACTGGCTAGGTATGCCCCATGAGAAGTTGTTACCATCATTACCATCTTGATTTTTTTTTTTTTGTGGGAGCTTCTAGGAAGCTTCCTTTGTCACGAACAGGTGCATTGCAGTCCTGCTAAGGGGAGAGGGACACACAGTGCCCACTTTGTGGACATTGTGGGGTACTGGCCTCATTGCATAGAGGTCAGTTGGTCACTCCTGTGACCTGACCATTATTAGTCACAACAATCATTAATAATTATGAATAATAATTGTCAATAATAATAGCCAACAACAATGAACAATTTACCATTAGACTGAATTTTTATCAATTATTATTAATTATATTCAATAACAATAACTATAACTATTAATAACAATTACTACTAATAATTAACATAATCTATCATTAAACTGAATAATATGCATACTATAAATCCAATTAAAAATTGTTAACACTAAGGGGTATAAAACAAACATTTTCTATTAATTGAATCTATTTTTGTTTACAGTCAGCTAAATAGATTTAAACCTGTAGGATTATAATGAATTAAAAGTGGGAACTCTCATTCACTCACACATAAGCACAGCTTGAAGATGGGCTTAAAGAAACATAAGTTTTATTCAAAAAATTTCTCATTTAAATTGAACCAAAATATCAATTTACGTTGTTAAAGAGACTTTTAACAATGGTCCTTAAAAAAGACAATTTATCAGAGCAAGTTTGTTTTGTTAGAACTTCAAGGCCTGTAAATTCTGCTAGAAATCCATCTATCTTGTTTCCAAAATGCTGACATCAAAATGATGTTACCTAAATTCAAAATTTAGTGGGCATGATTTAGACACCATGTGCTGAGTCTTCAAGCTGGTATGCATGCACAGCAGGCAGGCTTATGGCACCAAGCCAGAGCTCAGACCACGTGTGATCAAGAATTCTGTTAGAAGAGATTTTTAAGGTGAAACGCATTTAAAAGGAGCAAGATAAAATTAAATCAACCATATCTAGGGTACCCGGGGGTTAAGTAAAAATATTACACTTTAAGTTAAACATGCTGAAATGGATTTGAATTACTGTTAGCTAAAATAAATCCCAACCTTGGATCTACAAATAGCTGGCAGGTTTTAGGTAAGAAGAGTTAGATGTAGAGTAAACCCACAAGAAGACAAGAGAGCAACACACTTTTATCCAAAAACAAACTTTGTATACAAAATTTAAGAGAAAAATGGCCAAGGCTTGAAATTATCTGGAAGAGGATGCTTTTGGAGGAGGGCGGTTCCATGAAAGGCCTTAATTTGCAACAGAAAGAAGTGTGCTCAGGTCCAGGAGAGCTACCAGGAGAAAATTTACATATGAACAAGTTAAGATTGGAACCAAACTAGAGGAGCTGGTTCCTCACAGTCTTTCTTTGGGGGGGGGTGGAATTTAAAACCAGAAAGTTTTTCAGACCTGTAGAATTATGAAAAATTGTTTTTAAGGCCAAGCATAACTACTAAGCCTTAATATTAAATTCAGCCTTGAGGTCACTGGCTTTTATAGCCTGCAGGAGTGACCATGCCAGGAGGCACATGCCTGGAAGGCACTGGGTGCTCCCTCTGAACCAAATCAGAGGCAGGCTGCTCTTCACGTGTACAAAGCCACATGCCCTCAGACCACTGTCCCATCCATGAAACCATCAGGAAAGACGGCTCCACCACAACAGATAGATATCAGAAAAGAGAGGAGAAAGAGAAGAAAAGGGCAAGATTTCGGGGTATGCGTACCTAAGTTGTCAAGGTTTCCTTCTGCCCCATATTTGGACGCCAATTGTGATGTTACTGCCGAAATTTGTGGCGGGGCCCACTTAATCCTGGGATGACCCATGTGGAAAGCTCATGCAGGAAAGCACACCACGTGTAGGCAGGTTGAGGTTCAAATGCAGAGAGAGATTTTATTCCAACATGTCTGCTTAAATATCCATCATGACTCAATCCTCAGGGCCAAATGCTAAATCTTTTCGTCACTATACCCCACCCCATGGGTGTGGCCAGGGAGGTACCACTGGCTTAGACTCCAACCCATCTTATCTAAGTTTTCCCACAGTGGACTTAAAAGTAACCAAAATTTAGGGGCTGGAGAGATGGCTCAGCGGTTAAGAGCACCAACTGCTCTTGCAGAGGACCCAAGTTTGATTCCCAGCACCCACATGGCAGCTAAGAACCATCTTTAACTCCAGTTCCAGGGGAATCTGACACCCTCTTCTGACCTCCGCGGCATTGCATGACATGGGTGCACCAACCTACATGCAGACAGTACATTCATACACATGAATAACAAATAAAAAAATTTTAAAAAGTAACCAAAGTAGAGCTGGGTGTGGTGGCACACGCCTTTAATTCTGGCACTCGGTAGGCAGAGGCAGGCAGACCTCTGTGAGTTCAAGGCCAGCCTGGTCTGTATAGCGAGCTCCAGGCTAGCTGGGGCTCCAGGGAGACCCTGTCTCAAAAAGACGAATAAATAAATAAATAACCAAAATAGACAGCCATAGTGCTATACACCTTTAATCTTGACAGTCATGAAGCAGGGGCAGTTGGATCTCTGTGAGTTACAAGTTCTGGCCAGCTAGCCAGGGCTACATATAGGACCCTGTCTAAAAAAAAACAAAGCCAACACAGCTTTGAAAAAGAATATACAAATATATTTTGAAGACTCTCATACTACCCAATTTCAAGATTTATTATAAAGCTATAGTAATCAAAATAGAGAATGTAGGGACTGGAGAGATGGCCTAGCGGTTAAGAGCGCCGACCGCTCTTGCAGTGGACCCGGGTTCAATCCCCAGCACCCACATGGCGGCTGAGAACCGTCCGAAACTCCAATTCCAGGAGAACTCCAGTTCCAGGGGAATACGACGCCCTCTTCTGACCTCCACGGCATTGCACGACACGGGTGCACAAACCTGCATGCAGACAATACATTCATACACATACAGAAATAAAAAAATCAAAATAGAGAAGTAGCATAATAGAGTCCACTTTATAATGAATTTCAACTTGGTTTCCTAGGATTTTTTTTCAGTAAAAATGTCTTTTTAGAAGATATTTTAGAGTAAAATACAGGAAGTGTTTATGGATTGGAAGTTTTTGAGTAAATTTGCAGAGTTAGTTCAGCTTTCAAAAGACTAGGTTCTACTTTACTCCCTTTTTACTGTGTCCCTGATTATTCACAGTCATAATTTAGTTGATTAGGAGGGTGTATCTGTTGCCTTTGACATGCTACATCTTGCCTTGCATTTGTAGGGCCAGAATTAACAGGTCCTTCAGGTTAAATGTGTTTGAACTAGATAAAATTGCCCTATTTGTTCCCAGGAAACAAACTGTAAAACCTGAAATTAAATTTAATATCTAGCATTCATAAACTGAATAATGTAAGTCGTGTGAAGCACTTGTAGAGTCCATTCCCCTCAAGCAAACAAACACAACTGACAGCAGAGACTCTTTGACTTTAAGCATTCTAAACAGGCAATTTAATAAATGCAAAGAGCCATGTATTTAGGGGGGAAGAAGTTGCTGTAGTTCTTGATCTCCAGTCCCATCCTTGGTGAGAAATTGAACTTTTTTTTTTAACTTATAAGAAGTTTTTAAATGCTGGTCTTATGTGAGCAGTAAATAGCATTGTTCTTAATTGTACCACCTAAAGAAGAACAATTTAGATCTTATTTTTAGTCTAAAATTTTTCTCATACAGTGATTTTATTATGATTTGGGTAAAACAGTTACTAGTAATACTCTCTGGCTTGCCATAGCTCTTCTTTTTGTTTCTTGTTTTTGCCCCTTTCCATCTCACTTCACTTGTAGCTTCATAAGCTGGAAAAAAAAATACTTAAAGCATTACTGAAGTACGTAAAGTCATACATACTCAGTCTTATAAGGAACTTACCAGTTAACATAGAATTGAAATAAGTAAAAGATTAGGAACAAGTTAATTTTTTTTTTTTTTTTGGTATTTTTGAGACAGGGTTTCCCTTTAGTCCCAGCTGGCCTGGAGGTCGCTGTACACCTGGATGGCCTTGAACTCACAGAGATCCGCCTGCCTTTGCCTCCCAAGTGCTGGGATTAAAGGCGTGTACCACCACCCACCACACCTGGCATGAGACCTTTTTTTTTTTTTTATGATACCAGTTTAGGGCACATAAATAACAGTGGTTCCTGTTGTATACAGAGTAGGGTGGTATGAACACATCTGAATCCCTAGGAAGCCTTTCTAAAATTCTGTGCAGACTCCTGTACGATTTCTCTAGAGTTCACATAGAAGGCTTCTGTGGCTCAGGAGACACAAGGCCCATGTGGTTTCTTAGTTACCTCAAATTCCCAAAGGAAAGCATTTTGTATGTTTGTTTCAACATTTACTTTGAATCATAGTTGAACGTGTAACCAAACAAAAGTCCCAGATAAAACACAGATCCAAAGTATTCTCTCTGTGAATAATTTAGAGTTTTGGTGTTTGGAAGGTCAAAGAATTCCTAATATCCTTCATAATGGAATTCCAAAATAACCTCCTTTTTTTGACCTGGTAAATCCAAACTGAGAATTATAATCATAGCAGAGCAGGGCCTTGGGACAGATATAAAATCCTGTGGCCTGTGGCGTAGAGCTGAAATTGTAAACAAATCCATTTCTTTCAAGTACAGTCTGCTGTCCATATGCTGTCCATATTCCATTCTATAAATTCAGACAACCTCAGGTTGAAACACAGATAGGCCTCTATTGACTGTGTCTCTGCCAAATACAGTCAAACTTTTTTATTTTTATTTATTTATTTATTTATTTGTTTATTTATTTATTTATTTATTTTGGTCTTTTCAAGACATGGTCTCCCTGTAGCCCCAGCTATCCTGGAACTCGCTCTGTAGAACAGGCTGGCCTTGAACTCACAAAGATCCACCTGCCTCTGCCTCCCAAGTGCTAGGATTAAAGGCATGCGCCACCACGTCCTGCTTAAATACAAACTTTTTAATCTTGTCATTATTCTTTGAACAGTGCAGTGCAGCAACTATTTATAGCACATCCACATTAGGTAAGTATTAGAAGTAATTATACAGGAGAATGTACACAGATTATATATAAATGGCATACCATTTCATACAAAGAATTTGAGTAGCTACAGATTTTGTTATCTGTAGTGGATACTATACTGAATCCCTGAGGGATCCTGACAAACAACTGTATTTCAGGTTGCATTATAAAATGACTTTAGCCGGGTTTGGTGGCACACACCTTTATCCCATCACTTAGGAGGCAGAGGCAGGTGGATCTCTGTAAGTCCAAGGCCAGCCTGGTCTATATAACCAGTTCTAAGTCATCTGGGGCTACAGGGAGACCCTGTCTCAAAAACAAAACAAAACAAAAGACATTATGCCTGATTTTTAGAGAATTCATAGTTTCTTTTTTTTTAAATAATGCTTTTATTGATGTTGTGTGTATTTCAGACATCATTTCTCAGTTCAATTTAGACATATTCCCCTTTCCCTTCCCCCCACCCCACCCTAGATCATGCACTCTGCCATAACTATCCTGCATCTTTCTCTTTTTTTTTTTTTATGTTTAGGAATTCACATTTTCCTCCTTTAATTTTATATTACTCTAAAATTTTCATATACAGTAATTACAGAGTCTGAGAGTAAGTGGTGGATTGATTCTAGAGCCCGTAAGAGATTTACATTATAACAACATAGTTGCTTTCAGATAAACAGAAATATAACAATAATGTTGTTCAGTTTGCCTTCCATCTGGGGATTTGGTGTTAGCATCCACAAATAAGGGAGACCATTCGCCACTTGTTTTTCTGGGACTGTGTTTCTTCACTTAGCATAATGGCTTCAAGTTCCATCCATTTACCTGCACAGTTCATGATGTCATCTTTCTTTACCGCTGAATAGTACTCCATGGTGTAGAGGTACCGCATTTTTGTCATCTACTCATCAGTTGAGGGGCATTTGGGTTGGTTCCAGCTCTTCTATATCGTGAAGAGAGCTGCAATAAACATGGATGTGCATGTATCTTTATGGTAGGATGAGTCTTGTGGGTATATACCCAGGAGCAGTATGGCTGGGTCAGGTGGTAGGCTCATTTTGAGTCTTTTAAGGGTTCTCGATGCTGCTTTCCATAATGGTTGTACAAGTTTAAATTCCCACCAGCAGTGGATGAGTGTTCCCCTTTCCCTACAACCTCTCCAGCATTTGGTGTCATTTGTGTTCTTGATCTTAGCCAGTTGTATCGGAGTGAGATGATATCTGAGAGTGGTTTTAATTTGCATTTCCATAATTATTATTTATGTTGAACACTTTTTAAGATATTTCTCAGCCATCTTTCCTTCCTCACTGGTGAAGTCTCTGTTCAGCTCTTTATTCCATCTTTTGAGTTGGTCATTTGTTTTCTTCTTTGTTTTTTGAGTAGTCTATATATTCTTGACATTAATGCTCTGTCAGATGAATCACTTGTGAAGATTTCTTCCCACTCTGTGGGTTTTTCTCTTCACTTCCTTGATTATTTCTTTAGATTTATAGAAGCTTTTGAGTTTTATGAGGTCCCATTTGTCCACTGTTGACCTTATTTCCTGTGCATCTGCTGTCTGATTTTGGGTCTCCCTATACCCTCAGCTGGCCTGGACCTCACTCTGTAAACCAGGCTGGCCTTGAACTCATAGAGGCCGGCCTGCCTCTGCCTCCTGAGTGCTGGGATTAAAGGCTCGTGCCACCACACCCCGCGAGAATTCAGTTTGTATTTTTGTTTCATAGTTTATATTCTTACCCACTTATAGTCTAGAAGAAATGTGTAAAATAGTTACAAAATCACTCTATTCATAGTTTTATCATATAATTTTTGGAGGTTCAATTTTATTGATAGTGAAGATTTCTGGAAAATGTGGGGAAGCTAAAGAAAAATCAAACAGGAAGATCTTAGTATATCAACAGACTAAAATGTTCCTCAGGATATGCTGCGAAAGGAAGAAGGAAATAAAAGAAACTTCTGATTCTTATGTGTCTTGAACCAGGTGGCCAAATAAAGTTGCTGAGAAAGAAGGTAAATCTTAATCTATACATGTCTATAAACCATTTAAGCACTATTATTATTATATTATTATTGTTTCTTTTCGAGCCAGGGTCTCCCTGTAGCCTCAGATAGCCTAGAACCTCCTATGTAGATGAGGCTGGCCTTGAACTCACAGAGATCTACCTGCCTCTGCCTCCAGAGTGCTGAGATTAAAGATGTGTGCCACCAAGCCTGGCAGCACTATGTATTATTATTATTATTATTATTATTATTATTATTATTATTTTGGGCTTTTTGAGCCAGGGTTTCTCTGTAGCCCCAGCTAGCCTGGAACTTGCTATGTAGACCAGGCTGGCCTTGAACACAGAGATCTGCCTGCCTCTGCCTCCCAAATGCTAGGATTAAAAGTGTGCACCAAGCACTATTATTTGTAACAATAATAACTAATTTGGTTTTTACTAATGTATCACTTGTCAGGCTCAGATCTCAGTAGTGTCTTGTTACCAAGTTGCATAGTTCTGGACATGCCTCAAGAAGTTTGTTAAGTATGTAACAAAACAAAACTACCAGAAGCCTAATTGATCAGAAGCCATCCCAAGATTCCAGTGGTTGTGGTTTGGGCTTGCAACTTGTATCCATTTAGTGGGAAAAAAGAAGGAAAGGGGAACAAGGAAAGAGGAGTTTGTGTGGCAGTCATTATTAAAAAATACTCTTTCATCTTAGCCTCATTTTAAAAAGCTTATAAAATAGATCAGGTTGGAGTGACAGCTTTCTATAATTTTGGGTAACCAGATGGTTATGCTGATACTATGTGGCTATCACAGAGATTTTCCTCCCAGAGGTACCCACACACATAGCATACCACCCCATCTTTGCTTCAGGTTCCCTGGTTACTAGGCAAAGCAATGAGCAGAGTCTCCAATCTTAATTTTGAGAAGACTGGACGGTTTAAGCCTACAAAGTGATGGAGGTAAGCATACACTCACTAGCCACACAGGTCTCCTTTCCCAACGTGGCCGCCTGGAGTCCTGGCATGAATTCTATGCCCTATGCTCATGATGACAAAGTGGGGGACGAAAGATGTCCCCCCCCAGCCCTCTGTGGTGGGCTTTTTATGTCCCCCTGGCTCCAACATGGTGCCAGCAGCATCCCAGAGCTCGTGCACGTTCTTGAGAGCATCATAGGAATCTCACTGCAGGCTGGGCTTTGCTCTTGCCTCTCCCTCTAAGTAAACCAGACTCCATCTTTGTAGTGCGCAGCTTGTCCATGATAAATCCATTTCAAAGGTGTATTTTATCCCACAGGGGCTATATAGTCAAATAAACATTTTCATTAGCTAACTCATGTTATAGCATATTTCATGATAATGACTAAGTACAGTAAAACATCAATTGGTCAAGTACCATTAGTTATTCAAGTACTAATTGGCTTGATTGTCAAATCTTAAACCAAGTGTTCTACCTTGAAGATCTATTCTAAGCAGGAATGCTATGCCATAAGTGGAATACTGATAGAAGAGATATTGTCCTAGGTATTTAATTCTAATGAAAGAACAAATTTACATTTTGGAATACTTTGTATTATCTGTATTTCTAATCTGGATTGTAGGTAAGAGATACAAAAACCAAACCACAAAAGCATTCTCGGATATTTAGAATTCACCAGTTTGAGAGTTTGATCTAGTTTCACAAACTATAGGACTTGGTGTGTATGGTGTATTCCCTATCTTACACTAAGTCATTAACTGAGAATCTGAGTAGTGACTTCTTAGATATGAGATATACATGTGCTGGATAGCTTTAGTGTCAGCTTGACAGTTGGGGAATTTCCTTCATTGGACGGGGCTGTCGCAATGTCTACCGAGTGTTTTCTCCCTCAGTGATGAACTGTGACCTGGGAGATGTTAGATGAATAAACCCTTTCCTCCTTAAGTTGGTATTGGTCAGACTTTTGTCACAGCAGTTGAAAGCAAACTAGAATATACCTGTTGTCTTTGAGGACTTTCATTAGATGGTAATAGTGGAACTATTCTAAGTGTTTTTTTTTTTTTTTTCATTAATACTCACAACAGCCTTATATATGATGTCAGAACCACTTTTGCAGATAAGGAACTTGAGGCATAGGGAGATATGTAGCTATTTAAGATTACAGTTATAAGATATAAATATCAAGCCTAAGACTTGGATCTCTGGCTACTGATTTAGTCTGACTCTTAACCAGTTTACACATTGTCCTAGTTACATGAAATTAACAGTAAATTAATGAAGTTGGTATTTAAAAAGCTGACAGTGCCAAGCGTGGTGGCGCACATCTTTAATCCCAGCACTCGGAAGGTGGAGGCAGGCGGATTGCTGTGAGTTCAAGGCCAGCCTGGTCTACAGAGCGAGCTCGGGGCCAGCTGGAACTAAAGGGAGACCCTGTCTCAAAAATACAAAAAAACAAAAAACAAAACAAAACAACAAAAAAAGCTGACAGTTTCTCTGTTATCTTTCTAACCTCCTAGATGAGTTTGTGGATTTGTATTATGTTGGTAGTCCAAGACCTGCTACAGCATGGTGTAAACTATGAAGACTCAAAGGCTTGTGGAAGCTTATGAAATGCTCTCTAGTGAGTGGCTGTATCAAAAAAACTTACATATCATAAAGTGTTTCCAAAGAGATTATCATTAGCAGTTTGCATTATAATAGATATCACTTGCAATTATTTGCACAATTTTATTTCAAAAGGGGATTGTTGAGACAAAGTGAAGTTTTGGGGTTTTTTTTTTTTTTTTTTTTTGTCTTTTCAAGACAGGGTCTCCCTGTAGCCCCAGCTGTCCTGGAACTCACTCTGTAGACCAGGCTGGCCTTGAGAACTCACAAAGATCTGCCTGTCTCTGCCTCTCGAGTGCTAGGATTAAAGGTGTGCACCACCACGCCGGGCAAGACAAAGTGAAGTTTTAAAAGTAGTAACAAAACTTTGGAGGAATAAATAAGTTCTTAATTTGTAATCAACTTCTAAGCCTAATACAGTAATTTCAGTGAACCTTAATTTGTCACAAAATGTTACTATCAAGAAAATGTTGGGTCAATGAGATGACTCATGTTTGCATACAAACCTATGTGAATTTAATCCCTAGGAGAGAACTGATACCTGGAAATTCTCCTCTCTCTCTCTCTCTCTCTTTCTCTCTCTCACACACACACACACACACACACACACATACACACACAGAGTAAAATTTTTTTTTTTGGTCTTTTTGAGACAGGGTCTCCCCTTGGTCCCAGCTGGCCTGGAGCTCGCTCTGTAGGGCAGGCTGGCTTTGAACTCACAGAGATACACTGCCTCTGCCACCATGCCCAGCATAATTTTTTTTTTTTAATGTTAAAAATGTAGCTGGGCTTGGTGGCACACACGTTTAATCCCAGCATTCAGTAGGCAGAGGCAGGTGGATCTCTGTGAGGTCAAGGCCAGCGTGGTCTGCATAGCAAGCTCTAGGCCAGCTGGGGCTAGAAGACCCTGTCTCAAAAAAAAAAAAAAAAAAGTCAAAATGTAGAATAATTATCCTAAACACAATTTTGTGTTTGGATATTGTTATATCAAGTGATAGATTCCAGTGCATATAAGGAAGAATTCTGTATTATAGAGTGACTTTGTCAAATTTTTCAGAGCTTTAGACAGTGACCTCTGCATAAGTTTTTGTTAAATGCACTAAGAGAACACATGAGATAGGAGAACCACAATTTCTTTTCTTGCACTTGAAATAGGCAAATGGATTTTTAAATTTTTTTTTAATTTTATTTATTTTTGTTTGAGTGTACTGTCTGCATGTAGGTTTGTGCACCCGTGTCGTGCAATGCTGCGGAGGTCAGAAGAGGGTGTCGGATTCCCCTGGAACTGGAGTTCTCCTGGAATTGGAGTTTCAGACGGTTCTCACCCGCCATGTGGGTGCTGGGGATCGAACCCGGGTCCTCTGTAAGAGCGGTCGGCGCTCTTAACTGCTAGGCCATCTCTCCAGCCCGGCAAATGGATTTTTTACATCGCTGGTGTTGCTGAGTTTCTAACTGATATCCTGATGCTTTTGATGACCCTTCCCTCATACTATGTTTATTATCTAGTTATAAACATTCACCTAATTTTTTTTTTTGTTTGAGACAAGAGTTTTAGTAGCCCAAGTTGTACTTAAACTAGTCTGCCTAGACTATCCTCAAATTTACCACTTTCCTGTTTCAGCCTCCTAGTGCTGTAGTTATAGGTGTACAACTCTGTTGCTTTAGGGACAAAATATTAAGGGAAAAATCTAAAGGAAATTACAAGAAATCCAGGAGAAAAGTATGAATGCTAAAGTGGTCCGTGGACTTTAAATTTAAGAGAATATTGGAAAGAAGCTTTAAGTTGTTTACTTTGCATGTCAAATTTCTAACTTTGTTGTTTCTAACTTTGCCTCTGGAACTTTGCCAAGGAACTTTACTGTGGAATGTTGGTAAATCTCTCTAAATAGAACCATTTGATTACTGGAATCATTTCTTGTCAGATTTACTTTTTCATAATAATAGCATTCTTGAGTATAAGTGCACAGCTAAAGCATAGAATATAACACTCTAAGCTGGAATCTGCTTTTTAAATATTCTTCTGTTAACATCCTTTGAAGGATTTTGAAAACATTTACTTTAAATTCCTTTCTTTTGGTTGACAGGAAGTGGGAATTAAGGACTGATTCCAGCCACAACTCTAAATTCTCCCACTTGAATGTTTGAAAAAGCCTTTACAATTACTTAAAAATATATTTTGTGGTCTAACTCTATTTCCTCAAGAATTTAGTACTTAAAAATCATGTGTGTGTTTTGAAAGTAGTTTGTGGTGGTAATCACTTTAACTTTATTATGTGACACTTAAAAATTACTTTGAGCCAGGCGTGGTGTTGCACGCCTTTAATCCCAGCACTCAGGAGGCAGAGGCAGGCAGATCTCTGTGAGTTGAAGCCCATCCTGGTCTACATAGTGAGTTTCAGGCCAGCTGGGGCTATAGGAAGACCCTGTCTCAAAAAGGACCCCCCCCCAAAAAAAAGTAAACTCATGATCCTTTCCTTGGTAATTCTGTTTTCTATGCTCTCCAGCTTCCTGTGCCCCAATTCCTGCTATTACCTGTCCCAAGTCATTCCTGACTTCCTTTGCATGTTTCTCTCTGAAATCCACCCCTCAGCCACATTCAAATGCTAGTTCCCTTTTTAGATGGCCACATATAGTTAAAAAAGAAAAAAAAATGTTTGTCTTGCATTTGAGGTAATTTTGTTATCCTCAGAACTACATTTTATATCATGTTTTTCTCTTACATATTTTATACATTCCATCTTCTAATTATGTATATATTGTTTCCCCCAGTAGTAATTGGGAGTCTAATAACAAATAATCTGCAATGTGGTAATATTATGTTAAAATATG
>VZQC01012887.1:384567-419688 GCA_009823505.1 Rhizomys pruinosus
ACTGTCTGCATGTAGGTTTGTGCACCCGTGTCGTGCAATGCCGCGGAGGTCAGAAGAGGGTCTCAGATTCCCCTGGAACTGGAGTTCTCCTGGAATTGGAGTTATAGACGGTTCTTAGCCGCCATGTGGGTGCTGGGGATCGAGCCTGGGTCCTCTGCAAGAGCAGTTGGTGCTCTTAACCGCTAGGCTATCTCTCCAGTCCCACAAAGTTTTATATTTATAAACAATGTCTTGAAATTATATCTTTCACTGAATGCTCAAAGGAATCCTTAATTAAAACAAAGTTAAAGAAATATCAATCTTTACTCATTTCTATATATCAGTATCATAAACAGTTTTACAGTTTTTAACTATTTATTTTTATTTTATTTTATTAAATTGTATTTATTTTATTTTTATGTGTATGAACGTACTGTCTGCATGTAGGTTTGTGCACCCGTGTCGTGCAGTGCCTTGGAGGTCAGAGGAGGGCTTCGGATTCCCCTGGAACTGGAGTTAAAGACGGTTCTCAGCTGCCATGTGGGTGCTGGGGATCCCACCCAGGTCCTCTGCAAGAGCAGTGGGCACTCTTAACTGCTAGGCCATCTCTCCAGCCCCAACAGTATTTAACTCTTATGACTAGTTTTTAGAATCTACCATCCAGATTTTGAGGGATTAAGCTAAATAAAGTCATCTGTGTAAACAGTGCTTGCAGCTGTTTTAGTGAAACCTACCCACATTTTGGACATATTGATTTAGTGTGTGCAGCTATGTGTTAATACCTGTACAAATAGGCTGGGATATCTGTTGATGTGATCACAGTTTCTTCTGGTTGTAACTTTATGCAATTGTCTTTTTTTTTTTTTCCCCTCTTTTTATTTGGTGCAATTACAAATCAGTGAGCATTGCTGATCCTGCTGCCCTGGGCTTCATCATTTCTCCATGGTCTCTGCTGTTGCTGCCATCTGGCAGCGTGTCCTTCACAGATGAAAATATTTCCAATCAGGACCTTCGAGCATTCACTGCACCAGAAGTTCTTCAGAATCACTCTCTGACTTCTCTCTCAGATGTTGAAAAGGTAACTGTTAAGACTTTATAGTTTTATTTTTTAATTTTATTTTTTATTTTTTAATTTTCATGGAAGCAGGGCAGGCCAAGATACTGGGTTACCCTACCTCAGTAGAATAAGAAAAAAGACAGAAAAAGTTCTTTGAATTTAGAATAATTCTGCGTTTCAAGAAATCCATATTTAAGAATTTGAACTAATTCTAGGGAAACATGAATCTGAGCAAAAAGCTTGAGGAAACTTAACATCATGACTCCAGGATTTCTTCTAAGACAGTGGGAGTCTTTTATATTTATAGGACTGTGAAACAGTGGGATTTATGATTTTGTAGGTTAAGCTTGACAAAATTTAGTTTGGAGAAATAAAAAAATTTGTGAAATTCTGATTGGGACATTTTAATAATACATAGAGAAAAAGAATTGTTGCCGGGCATGGTGGCACAGGCCTTTAATCCCAGCATTCAGGAGGTAGAGGCAGTTGGATCTTTGTGAGTTCAAGGCCAGCCTGGTCTACATCATGAGTTCTAGGACAGCTGGGGCCACAGGGAGATCCTTTCTCAAAAAGAAAAAAAAATTAAAAAAGAGTATGATATGCTGGGTATATGAGGAAGTGGATGAAGGGGATGCAGAGGAGACAAAACTGACAGATTGACCATTTATTTGGTGAGGCCTGGTGAAGTCATTAACCAGGTTAAATCTATTTTTATTGATAAGCTCTGAAAACACAGAAAAGGGAATACATATATATATAAGCAGTCTTGGGAAATTTGATGTGATACTTTGAAGATTCTAATTGGCTTTAATAATCCTTTCTTATGCATCATTATACATAAGTGTAAAAAAATCATCTGATAACTTGCTGATAAAAAACTACTACATAAAAAAGTATACATATTTTATGCTGTGATACAAATTTGCCATGGAAAGTACTTGTAGCCATTCACCATTCTACTTGAGAAGAGAGAGTGAGATCAATTCAACAGAAGGCCAGACTTCCTGATTTGCAGCATCAATTGTGTATCTAAAACAAAACAAAAAAATAAAACACTGATGACACTTGGTAGAGCGAATCCAGGCTAAAGTCTATATAACTTTTATATCCCAGGAAGTACTTTAAAAATACGTGAGGCACAGCAACCTGAGAAAGGAGACAACAGCTGTGAGATGGAGGCACTAGCCTTAGAAATTCCCCGTTACATAAGATAAGGTACTTGTAAAAGACTTGTGTACTCCAGAGGGTTTACAGTGTTGACCATCATCTGTGAAGGAATTCAGCATACTGGTACTGTTTTATTAAGGTGACTAGTATATACATAGTTTACCCACTATATTATATTTTCACAGTATGCAGTCATTAGGTACTCTATACAGTTCATTTACGCATATCCTTTTATAAGATTAAGTATGAAGCTGGGCGTTGTGGCACACGCCTTTAATCCTAGCACTTGGGAAGCAGAGACAGGCAGATCTTTGTGAGTTCAAGGCCAGCGTGGTCTACAGAGTGAGTTCCAGAACAGCAGGGGCTACAGGGAGACCCTGTCTCGAAAAGACCAAAAAAAAAAAAAAAAAGAAAAGAAAAGTATGACATAATGCAAATTATTTAGCACTTGAGGTTTTTGGTTCATAATTGGATTTTAGACTTTTTACAAACAGGTGAGTTGGCACACTAAAATTTATTTGTGAGCACTTTTGGGAAATGAGGTTTGACCTCTAGAATCATTAGTTTGGGTCTGAGTAAACAGAAAAAAAAAAAAAAAAAAAAAAGAACCTGGTACATAAAATCAGAGACTACGTATATTTTTCAAAATTGGTGATTTTGCTCCTTTAGTTATGATTAGTTGTTGTGGCTATTATCTTGACTTTTTTTTTTTTTTAATGTTGTTTATTTTATTAATGGGATTCTACAATGTAAAGACACAGGTTGTTTTCAGACTAACCATTGATGTTACTACTTAAGTTTGCCTGTACATTCAGGTAAATTGGGGCGCATTTTTTTGCATATCTTTGTCCAAATTTTGAACAACCCATAGGTTCGCATAGTCCAGTTGGTGATCTCGTATGCACAGGGTCATGTTGATCAATAGGACTCCAATGCTATTTTGCTGTAAAGTCTCATGATTCACCCCTATCTCCCGCAGCCCTTACATTCTACCCCATGCCTCCTCTTCACAATTGGTTCCACTAGGTTTTGGGAATGGGGCACAAGTGGGTGAGAGAAAACAGTCTACTTTCTTTGGAGTTGTATTTTGGACTCTAGTCTGTTCAGGTTGTTTCCCTTCATGGTTGACAGCTTTTCCAGTGATACCCATTTTTAGTCATACTAACAAAGCACAAGCATTGAATGTACAGGCATTTAAGTGTACTAATTATTATGGCAAGCTAAGCTGTGAGCATAGACACAGATGCTTGGATGGTATGCTAATCGAAACTGGGTGGTTTCTCTCTATAAAGGGTGACAAGTTCTTTATTGTGGCTTATAAACATCTCCTAACCACTAGAGGACATAAGCTCGTGGCATCCACTGTGAGTTATTCCTCCAAGGAGAGGTTAAATAGCCAATTATGATTTTTGGGGATATATACAGACACATGGCTGCCACGGTTGCACAATATCTCCAGGTCAGTTGAGGGGTAGCTGATACTGGATGTGGAGGAAGTCTTTTGCTTGTCCTCAAGGGAGACCAATATTTTGCTGTATTGCTTTAGTGGCCTTTGATAAACTCTCTGGCATTTCAGAGGCCAGTTGTACACTTAGCAAGTGATCATCTCATAACATTTTATGCTCACACCAGGTCTTCGACAACAGGACTTACTGCCTTTCTCCTTGCAATATATCCCACTTACAGGCAATAGGCCTTTAAAAATTTGTTTTTTGGGGGGGGTTGAAACCCCTAGCCAACATCTCCTGCAGAATAATCATTGCTGATGTCAGAGCTCTCCTGTAGGCTAATATTATTTGCTTAATTACAATCAAGCATACCAGCTTAAAGACTTTACTATTATATTCCGCTAAGAGAATATCCTTTCACAGTTCCTAGGCCTATCAGTCAATTAAAAAAAGGGCACATGCAAAAATTGAAAAAAAATGTATTGCTATGAGGTACATATATCACTGCAGTTAGCTGCTTAGTTTTCTCCTCAAGATATAATGTGCAGTGTCTAAAGGACATCTCTTCCCATTTTATGAACATCTTAAACACAGGAACATAATATAGATATTCAAATGACCACTACCTCCTACCATTCTCTAGACTAAACAAGGTTTTGAGAGAGGAACTTAAGGGCTAAATACAATACAATGGACTTACACTTGAGTGTAAGATTACTTTTAATGAAAAATGAAATAGTAGTATAACCTAAAATATCTAAAGAGCATAATTACAGGAATACAGCACAAATAAACAGCCAACAATCTTCAAAGCATGTTCAGCAAGCCATCAACATTAGAGAAACTCTTGCGTATTTGATTTTTTTTTTTTTAATTTTTTTTTTTAAGGGATTTTTTAGGGATTCTTACAATACTGACAAGTTGTTTTTTTCAATTTAATTGCATGTGACACATTTATTTATTTATTATTTCAATGTGTTATTGATAGATACAGTATATAAAAATAGGGGCATGAACATGATTTGATAGATTAAGTAGACTTAATTTCAATGAACTATAAATAAAGGAACATGTTCAAATTCTACCATTTGTTTCAAACACCCGTTAGAAACCACTTCAAGGGCATTGACGATCTGTCATATGATCAAGTTTGTGCAGTAAAACCATGGTTTCTTTTTAAAAAGACTTGTGCACTGTGCCCAAGCTCAAGGATATTGAAATCTAGCACATAAACCCCTTATTAGAGGTAGATATACAGGCAATATACTATTAAAACGACAAACAACCATCAATTACAGTTAAGATTTTCTGTAACAACTCAAATGGATAATCTAATATTGCAACAACTCAGCATTACTGAGCAAAGTGCATTTCTCAACAGAATGTTTCTATTCAAGTCTTCTAGACTTATTTTTATTTTTTTTTTATTATTTTTTATATTTATTTCTGTATGTGTACGAAATTACTGCATGCCATGAGATTTGTTACATCGTGTTGTGCAATGCCGCAGAGGTCAGAAGGGGTGTCCAGGATTCCCCTGGAACTGGACGTTGTGCCATGGATTGAGTTAGAGGTTTCTTGCCGCCATGTGGGTGTCTGGGGATAGAACGGGGGTCCTCTGCAAGCGTCAGTGTGCTCTTAACTCGCTGAGGCCATCTCTCCAGCCCCAGTCTTTCTAACTTTAAACAGCCTATGGTAACTGGCAGCAGAGGTCCTTGCAATAGACTGCCTCTGCTTGAGAACTATGATGTAATTATTGCATGATATACTATCTAAACATTAAAGATATTCCTAAAATTAAAAAAAGGTAGTTATACCTGTTTTATTAAGAAATTACCACTATAACAGTTGGCTTCTAAATTTACAGTTAGGGAAATGATTTCAGTACAATCATGTTTGTTCTTTTTCCTATAAAGGGGAGAGGTAGGAAGGTTTCTCAGCATCTGGAAGGTAAACTTCATTAGGGCCATTATAAACAGTTAGACACTCCCCAATAATTCAGAAGAGATGCCCAGTGTCTGTGACTCAGCAGTCTAAGGTTCTGCTTCTTTATGAATGTTCCAGATGGTCAGCCTCTCTGCCTGGCATTTTCCTCACCAGTCCATCCTGCACAGCCAAAAGTTGTGACGTTTTCAGGCATTTAGATTGGTGATTTTTTTCCTGTGGGAACATACAATTCTCCTCCCATTGTTAGTTTCAAGATCTCCAAAATTTGAAAATTTATCAATAGGATTGGAACACAAGTGAACTAATATTGGGAATATAAAATGTTAGGTTGTTTTATTTTATAATGTTGTATTGACTTCAACAGTAACGTTGGGGTTAATAAGGTACACAAATGTTTCTCATATTTTTCGAATTATACAGATATCACATTTAAACACTTTCTTTTACCTTTAGACACAATTTAAAAAGGAATTAAGTTAAATTTACTTCCAATAAGTAGCATACGTCAATGAGAAACAGTTTGGGTAAAATTTTTTTTTTTTTTTTTTTTTTTTTTTGAGACGAGGGTCTGGTCTCCCTGTAGCCACAGCTGTCCCTGGAAGTCACTCGTACCACAGGCTGGCCTTGAACTCACAGAGATCCGCCTGCCTCTGCCTCCCAAGTTGCTAGGATTAAAAGAGGCGTCGCCCACCCCCACGCGCCATGTCCAGTTTTGGGTAATTTAATGAAAACTTAGTCCTTCCCTGTTTATGGGTTATGTGTATACAACTTAGGCATCTATAGGTCAAAAAAACATAAAAAATTAAAAAAAAAACAAAAAAGAGGGAGGTGGAGGTGGGGTAGTTATACCCTCTGGATACAATGAGGAAACTCCTGTTGTTCCCAATCCTGATTTGATAATCTTGACTTCTTTCTATAGAGTATTTAAAAATCTATAATAAGGGGCTGGAGAGAATGGCCTAGGCGTTAAGAGTGCCGACCGTCTTTCAGAGGACCCGGGTTCAATCGCCACACCCACATGGCAAGCCGAGAACCATCTGAGACTCCCAATTCAAGGAGAAACTCGCCAGTTCCAGGGGAATCCGAAACCCTCCTCGACTTGTGGCATTGTACAACACAAGGTGCCAACTTGCATGCAGACAGTACATTCATACACATACAGAAATAAATAAAATTAATAAAAGTAAAATAAAATAAAATCTAATTAATAAAAGAAGAAACGTGCTCAATGAAAGTTTCAGGTGCAGGCTTGGGAATAAAGACAAGTCAATAGAGTGCTTGCCTGCATGATGAAGCCTTGAGTTTAATTCTTAGCATTTCATAAACAGGGTATGATATAGCATATCTATAATGCCCCAGCACTTAGGAGGTGAAGGCAAGAGGCTCAGAAAGTTCAGCATCATCCTCAGCTCTATAGTCAGTCTGTCTGAGGCTAGCCTGGGTCTACATAAGACTCCTGTCTCAGGGAAAAAAAATTCGGCCTGGGCATGGTGGTAACATGCCTTTAATTCCCAGCACTTGGGAGGCAGAGGCAGGTGGATCTCCTCCGTTGAGTCAAGGCCACCTGGTCTACAGAGGGACCTCCAAGCCAGCTGGGACTAAAAGAGACTCTGTCTCAAAATACAAAAAAAAAAAAAAAAAAGTGGCACATGNGCAATTTCCCAGTCCATCCTGCACAGCCAAAAGTTGTGCGTTTTCAGGCATTTAGATTGGTGATTTTTTACCTGTGAGGGAACATACAATTCTCCTCCCATTGTTAGTTTCAAGATCTCAAAATTTGAAAATTTATCAATAGGATTGGAACAATGACTATTGGAAACTAATTGGAATATAAAATGTTAGTTGTTTTTTATTTAATAATTTCTGTATTGACTTCCACAGTAACGTTGGGGTTAATAAGGTACACAAAGTTTCTATTTTTCTGATTATACAATATCAATTGTAAACACTTTCTTTTACTTGTAGGATAAATTTAATTAGAATATTAAGCTTAAATTTACTTCCCAAATAAGTAGCGTACAGTCAATGAGAAACAGTTTGTGGTAAAATTTTTTTTTTTTTTTTTTTTTTTTTTGAGACGGGTCTGGTCTCCCTGTAAGCCACAGCTTGTCCTGGAAGTCACTCCGTACACAGGCTGGCCTTGAACTCACAGAGATCCCTCCTCTCTGCCTCCCAAGTGCTGAGGATTAAAAAGGCGTCGCACCCCCCCACGCCCGCCAGTTCAGTTTTGGGTAAATTTAATGAAAACTTAGCCTGTCCTGTTTATGGGTTATGTGTAATACAACTTAGGCATCTATAGGTCAAACATAAAAACTTAAAAAAAAACAAAAAAAAAAAAAAAACAAAAAAGAGGGAGGTGGGAGGTGGAGTGGGGTAGGGTTAGTATCCCTTCTGGATACAAATGAAAACTCTGTTGTTCCAATCCTGTTGATCAATCTTTGACTTCTTTCTATAAGGTATTTAAAAATCTATAATAAGGGGCTGGAGAGAATGGCCTAGGGTTAAGAGTGCCGACCGCTTTACAGAGGACCCGGGTTCAATCGCCAACACCCACATGGGCAGAGCCGAGAACCATCTGAGACTCCCAATTCCAGAGAGAGAAACTCCCAGTTCCAGGGGAATCCGACACCCTCTCTGACTCTGTGGCATTGTACAACACAAGGTGCACAAACTTGCATGCAGACAGTACATCATACACATACAGAAAACAATAAAATTAATAAAATAAAATAAAATAAAAATCTATAATAAAAGGAAAACGTGCTCAATGAAAGTTTCAGGTGCAGGCTTGGGAATAAAGCACAGTCAATAGAGTGCTTGCCTAGCATGCATGAAGCCTTGAGTTTAATTCTTAGCATTTCATAAACAGGGTATGATATAGCATATCTATAATGCCCCAGCACTTAGGAGGTGGAGGCAAGAGGCTCAGAAGTTCAGCATCATCCTCAGCTCTATAGTCAGTCTTGTCTGAGGCTAGCCTGGGCTACATAAGACCCTGTCTCAGGGAAAAAAAAAATCGGCTGGGCATGGTGGTACATGCCTTTAATTCCAGCACTTGGGAGGCAGAGGCAGGTGGATCTCTGAGTCAAGGCCACCTGGTCTACAGAGTGAGCGCTCCAAGCCAGCTGGGACTAAAAGGAGACTCTGTCTCAAAAATACAAAAAAAAAAAAAAAAAAGTGCACAATGGTTTTTAGATTTGCTGAGGGTTGCCAGTTTGCCCTGTGACATTAGCACCCCCAAATGTGCCAGGCATGGAGCTGCTTGCCTATAATCTCAGTACTCAGGACTCAGAGGTGCAATTAAGAGTTCAAGGCCAACCTCCTCCATTTCTCAAATAAAACAAAAGTTACCAAATGAATATAGTACTATGCATTAAGAATAACAGCTAGACCATCTGTTTGGAAAGAAACCAAAGCCAGTCTACTTATGCTATGTTTAAGAGCAAGTGCTGGGATAACATAGATGTGAGAATGTTGTCATCATTGCTAAAGTTGATTTCTTCCTGAGATTGACCCTAACATTCTGCTTGCTTGCCCCTCAAAAGCTCCAGAATAGTTCTAAATCCAAAGAAAATAAAGGCTTTCTTTCTTTTCTCTTTTTATTTATTAATTTAATAAAAAATAAAAAATGTATTTATTTATTTCTTTATTCTTTCGTTCTTCTTTCTTTTTTTTTCTCGTTCATTCTTGATTTCCTTCCTTGCCGGTTACTTATTCAGGTTAGGCATCGTTCAGTTCCTTTACTGTCATTTCCTTTGCATTTCATTTAATGTCCTTTACTTTAAGTTTCCTTTATTGAAGTGAATTTACCTTAAACTTTCCCTTTCCCTTTTTCCCTTTCCCTTTCCTTTCCCTTTCCTTTTCCTTCCCTTTCCTCTTCCTTCCCTTTTCTTTCCCTTTTCTTTCCCTTTCTTTTTTCTTTCTTTTTCTTTTCTCTTCTTTTCTCTTCTCTTCTCTTCTCTTTTCTCTTTTTCTTTTCTTTTCTTTTTCTTTTCTTTTCTTTTCTTTTCTTTTTCTTTTCTTTTCTTTTTCTTTTCTTTTATTTTCTTCTTTCTTGTCTTTCCTGTCTTGTTACAGTTCATCACAGAAACAGAGATCAAGGAAACAGCCCAAATTCCTGTACCATCACATTCCTCTCCTGTTTTTACAGGTCACATTAAGCTTTTTGATATGTGAATTCCATATCCACTGATTCAGACACAGTGGATTGAAAATATTCAGGAGAAAACTGCATGTGTAGTGCTCACATGTAGACTCTTTTTGTCATTCCCCAAACAATACAGTATAACATCCATTTATATAGCCTTTAAAGTATAAGTAATCTAGATGGTTTAAGGTACTGAGAGTGCCTAGCATTGTATTGTAAATAATAGTGAGTGCTGCACATGTCAAAATGTTCCTTCTATGAAAAGACACATACCATCTGATTCCACTCATAGACTTAGAAATGTATACTTGTAATTGTACACCTAACATTTGTTTGAAAATTTTACCCAACTATAGCTATGTAGATGTTTACTTGTTTGCCTTAAAGTTTTACTTTTCAAGATAGCATGCCCCTTTGAATAACAAGAAAGGTCACATTAAGCTTTTTTCCTTTTTATGATGTTTTTCCATTTACTGAGTAACTTTCAACTTTGTAGTGTAGTTGCTATGGAAAATAGTATAAAAGTTCCTAAAGAAGTAAAATGTAGCCTTACCATATGATCCAGCAGTCTTACTTCTGAAGAATTCAGAGCAGGATTTCAAAGAAATACTTGCATACCAGTATCTGATATAGTATTATTCACAATAGCCATAAACTGGAAATCAGTCACATAAATAGAAAAAGAAAATGTGAAATACATATGCACACACACATGCAATGGATATTATGTATCCAATACAAGAAAAAAGAAATCATGTTACATGCTATTAGGTTTATGCTGCCAGGAATCCCAAATAAGAGAAAGACAAGCATCAGGCTTAGGTCACTCCAGGATTTACTTCAGAAATAGCCAGGGCTGGGCAGCATGTTGTTGGACCGTGGCAGCCAGAAGCCAAGATGGTTTCTGGTTAAGCCCTTTTAATTGTCTTCAGTGGGACATCAGGTAAAAAGGAAGTGAGGATTGACTGATAGTTTCTAGAAGTAATGGACATCTTTGTCCCCTGTGAATGCTGGGAATTCCAGATCTTGGGAGAACCAGACCTAACACATGCTACAGCAGGAATGAACTTTCAGGACATTATATCAAGCAAAGTAAGCCAATCATAAAACAATAATGTACCATCCAGGCATGTGGCACACACCATTAACCGCCCAGCACTCAGGGGCAGAAGCTGGCAAATCTCTGTGAAATGGAGACCACCCTGGTCTACATAGCAAGTTTCAGGACAGCTGGGTCTGCAGGAAAACCTTGTCAAAAAAAAAAAAAAAAAAAGATGTATACCACCTGATTCTACTCATGTGAAGCCTCTGAAGCAGTCATGGAAAGTCAGAAATTAATTAGGAAGGACTGTAGGGAGAGGCAAGAGAACATCGTTGTTCATTAGGTCCAGAATTCCAGTTTTGCAAAATGAAAAAGTTTCAGTGCTCTGTTGCACAACAATGTAAATATTCTTTACACTACTCAAATACACACTTAAAAATGGTTATCTTTTTTATCTTTTGTGTGTGTGTGTGCATTTGAGACAGGGTCTCCCTGCAACCCCAGCTGTCCTGGAACTCCCTATGTAGATCAGGCTGGCCTTGAACTCACAGAGATCCACCTGCCTCTGTTTCCCAAGTGCTGGGACTAAAGGTGTGTGCCACTATGCCTGGCTTGTTTATCTTTAGCACATAAATAAACATGATATATTGGAGCTTTGATAGTTATAAGAGCATTATGGTAATGTAGCTCTTGGGGATGATGGGAACTATGTGGTAGACTACTTGTTCTACAACTTGGTTCCCCAAGGCCACAAAAACTAAAGAGTTAGAAAAGGAATCTACATCTTTAAGTGAGGCTGTACCTTATTATGTCACACTAGCTAATAAACTAAATTTTGTGAACATATTCATTTTAATGTCTTAGCCTATTAACCTTATCAAGTAACTTTTTATTACATCAGCTTTGTGATATGTAGAATATTCACTCTGTGAACCCAGGGCCTTATACATGCTAGAGCATCTTATTTTATTTTTTTTATTTTTTATGTGTATGAGTGTAATGCCTGCATGTGTGTAAGTGTACCCATATTGTGCAATGCCTGTGGAGGTCATAAGAGTTCGTTGAGGGCTGGAGAGATGGCCTAGCGGTTAAGAGCGCCGACCAGTCTTGCAGAGGACCCGGGTTCGATCCCCAGCACCCACATGGAGGCAGAGAACCGTCTGAAACTCCAATTCCAGGAGAACTCCGGTTCCAGGGGAATCCGACACCCTCTTCTGACCTCCGCGGCATTGCACGACACAGGTGCACAGACTTGCATGCAGACAGTACATTCAGCTGAATAGTACTCCATGGTGTAGAGGTACCACCGCATTTTTGTCATCTACTCATCAGTTGTGAGGGGCATTTAGGAGGAGTTGGGAGTTGTGGTGGGTGGTGGGCCGGAGGGGAAGAATTCCAGCTCTTCTAGTATCGTGAAGAAGAGGGGGCTGGCATGGATGTACATGGATGTGCATGTATCTATGTGATGGTAGTATGAGTCTTGGGGGTATATACCAGGAGCAGTAATGGCCTGGGTCAAGTGGTGAGGCTCATTTTGTGAGTCCGTTTCAGGGTTCTCGGTGCATGCTTGTCCATAATGGTTTTGTACAGTTTTAAATTTCCAAACCAGCAGTGGATAGTGTTCCCCTTTCCCTACAACCTCTCCAGCATGTGGTGTCATTTGTTCTCTCGATCTTACCGTTTATCGGAGTGAGATGATATCTGAGATGGTTTTAATTTGCAGTTTCCTAATTATTATTAGTTTGAACACTTTTTTAAAGATATTTATTTTTTCTCAGCCATCGTGCCTTCCTCACTGGTGAAGTCGCCATTCAGCTCTTTACTTCATCTTTTTGAGTGGTGCCATGTTGTTTTCTTCTTTGTTTTGGGAGTAGTCTATATAATTCTTGACATTAATGCTCAGTCAGATAATCATTGGTGAAGATTCTTCCCACTCTGTGGGGTTTTCTTTCTCTTCACTTCCTTGATTATTTCTTTAGATTTATAGAAGCTTTTGAGTTTTATTGAGGTCCCATTTGTCACTGTTGACCTTATTTCCATGTGCATCGCCGGGTCTGATTTTGGGTCTCCCTATAACCCTACAACTGTCCTGACCTCACTACTCTGTAAACAGGCCTGGGCCTTGAAACTCATAGAGCGAGGCCTGCCTCTGCCTCCTGAGTCTGGGATTAAAGCTCGTGCCACCACACCCCGCGAGAATTCAGTTTGTATTTTTGTTTCATAGTTTATATTCTTACCCACTTATAGTCTAGAAGAAATGTGTAAAATAGTTACAAAATCACTCTATTCATAGTTTTATCATATAATTTTTGGAGGTTCAATTTTATTGATAGTGAAGATTTCTGGAAAATGTGGGAAGCTAAAAGAAAATCAAACAGGAAGATCTTAGTATATCAACAGACTAAAATGTTCCTCAGGATATGCTGCGAAAGGAAGAAGGAAATAAAAGAAACTTCTGATTCTTATGTGTCTTGAACCAGGTGGCCAAATAAAGTTGCTGAGAAAGAAGGTAAATCTTAATCTATACATGTCTATAAACCATTTAAGCACTATTATTATTATATTATTATTGTTATCTTTTTCGGCAGGTCTCCCTGTAGCCTCAGCTAAGCCTAGAACCTCCTATGTAGATGAGGCTGGCCATAATCTTACAGAGATCTACCTGCATCTGGCGGCCCGTCCAAGTGGTGAGAGATGAAAGATGTTGTCCACCAAGCCTGGAAGCACTATGTAGGAGTATTATTATGAGTATTATTATTAAGGATTATTATTTGGGCGTTTTGACCAGGGTTTCTCTTGTAAGCCCCCGCTAGCCTGGAACTTGCTATGTAGACCACTGGCCTTGAACACAGAGATCGGCCTCCTCTCCTCCCAAATGCTAGATTAAAGTGTGCACCAAGCACGTATTATTTGTAAACAATAATAACTAATGTGTTTTTAACTAATTAGCCTTGTCCAGGCTTCAGATCTCAGTAGTGTTCTTGTTTACAAGTTGCAATAGTTCTGGACATGCATCAAGAAGTTTGTTAGTTGTAACAAAAACAAAACTACAGAACCAAATTGATCAGAAGCCAATCCCAAGATTGTCCAGTTGTTTGTGTTTGGCGTGCAACTGTATTCCATTTAGTGGGGAAAAAAGAAGGAAAGGGGAACAAGGAAAGAGGAGTTTGTGTGGCAGTCATTATTAAAAAATACTCTTTCATCTTAGCCTCATTTTAAAAAGCTTATAAAATAGATCAGGTTGGAGTGACAGCTTTCTATAATTTTGGGTAACCAGATGGTTATGCTGATACTATGTGGCTATCACAGAGATTTTCCTCCCAGAGGTACCCACACACATAGCATACCACCCCATCTTTGCTTCAGGTTCCCTGGTTACTAGGCAAAGCAATGAGCAGATTCTCCCCAATCGTAATTTTGAGAAGACTGGAACGTTTTAAGCGAGCCTACAAAGTGTGGAGGTAAGCAATACCACTCACTAGCACACAGGGCTCCTCCCTTTCCCAACGTGGGCCTCCTGGAGTCCTGGCTGAAATTCTGTGCCCTATGCTCATGATGACAAAGTGGGGGACGAAAGATGTCCCCCCCCAGCCCTCTGTGGTGGGCTTTTTATGTCCCCCTGGCTCCAACATGGTGCCAGCAGCATCCCAGAGCTCGTGCACGTTCTTGAGAGCATCATAGGAATCTCACTGCAGGCTGGGCTTTGCTCTTTTTCCTCTCCCTCTAAGTAACCAGACTCCATCTTTGTAGTGCGCAGCTTGTCCATGATAAAGCCATTTCAAAGAAGAAATAATTAATCCCACAGGGGCTATATAGGTCAAATAAACAGTTTATTAGCTAACTCATGTTATAGCATATTTCATGATAATGACTAAGTACAGTAAAACATCAATTGGTCAAGTACCATTAGTTATTCAAGTACTAATTGGCTTGATTGTCAAATCTTAAACCAAGTGTTCTACCTTGAAGATCTATTCTAAGCAGGAATGCTATGCCATAAGTGGAATACTGATAGAAGATATTTGGTCCTAGGTATGTACTTCTAAAGAAGAAAAATTTACATTTTGGAATACTTTGTATTATCTGTATTTCTAATCTGGATTGTAGGTAAGAGATACAAAAACCAAACCACAAAAGCATTCTCGGATATTTAGAATTCACCAGTTTGAGAGTTTGATCTAGTTTCACAAACTATAGGACTTGGTGTGTATGGTGTATTCCCTATCTTACACTAAGTCATTAACTGAGAATCTGAGTAGTGACTTCTTAGATATGAGATATATACATGGCTGGATAGCTTTAGTGTCACCTTGACAGTTGGGGAATTTCCTTCATTGGACGGGGCTGTCGCAATGTCTACCGAGTGTTTTGCTCCCCTCATGATGAACTGTGACCTGGGAGATGTTAGGAGAATAAACCCGTTCCTTCCTCCTTAAGTTGGTATTGGTCAGACTTTGTCACGCAGTTGAAAGCAAACTAGAAATATCCTTGTTGTCTTTGAGGACTTTCCATTAGATGGCATAGTTGGGTGGGACTTTCGAAGTGTTTTTTTTTTTTTTATTTTCATTAAACTCACACAGCCTTATAATGATTTCCGAACGCACTTTGCAGATAAGGAACTGAGCATAGGGAGAATATGTACTATTTAAAGTACAGTTATAAGATATGAAATATAAGCCTAAACTTGGATCTCTGCCTCTGAATTAGTCTGACTCTTAAAACCAGTTTACAACACATTGTCCTAGTTTACATGAAATTAACATAAATGAATAAGTTGGGAGTTAAAAAGCTGACTGCCAAGCGTGGGTGTCGCCCAAACTCTTCATCCCAGCACGCGGAAGGGGGAGGCAGGCGGCTTGCTGTGAGTTTCGAGGCCACACCTGGTCTACAGGCGGAGCTCGGGCCACTGGAACAAAGGAGACCCTGTCCAAAATACATAAAAATAAAATAACAAAAAACAAAAACAAAACAAAACAAAAAAAAGCTGACAGTGTTTCTCTGTTATCTTTCTAACCTCCTAGATGAGTTTGTGGATTTGTATTATGTTGGTAGTCCAAGACCTGCTACAGCATGGTGTAAACTATGAAGACTCAAAGGCTTGTGGAAGCGTTATGAAATGGCTCCTCTAGTGGTGGCATGGATATCAAAAAAACCTTACATATCATAAAGTGTTTCCAAAGAGATTATCATTAGCAGTTTGCATTATAATAGATATCACTTGCAATTATTTGCACAATTTTATTTCAAAAGGGGATTGTTGAGACAGAAGTGAGTTTTGGGGGTTTTTTTTTTTTTTTTTTTTTTTGGTCTTTTTCAATGACAGGGTCCTCCCTGTAGCCCCAGTCTGTCCATGGAACTCACATTGTAGACCAGGCTGGCCCTTGAAGAACTCACAAAGACGCTTGCCTGTCTCTTCTGCATCGTCGAGTGCTAGGATTAAAAGTGTGCATACCAGCCACGCGCGGTGTCGATCAGCCAACAAAGTGAAGTTTTAAAAGTAGTAACAAAACTTTGGAGGAATAAATAAGTTCTTAATTTGTAATCAACTTCTAAGCCTAATACAGTAATTTCAGTGAACCTTAATTTGTCACAAAATGTTACTATCAAGAAAAGTTGGGGTACAAATGAGATGACTCATGTTTTGCATACGAAACCATAACATGTGAATTTAATCCCGTAGGATGAGAACTGAATACCTGGAAATTCCAAGTCGCATCCTCTCTCGCGCTCTCCTCTCCTTCTTTCGCCTCACTAAGCTGTTCCATTGCTGTCTACTGTCATTCGCTATCACACAACACACTATAGTGTTAGCATCACACCCCCACCCTCACTCAGCAAGTTCGACAACCTAGAGGATAATCGACTTAAAGAGTACCACAACACACAAAATCCACAAGAGTAAAATTTTTTTTTTTGGTCTTTTTGGAGACAATGGGTCTCTCCCCTTGGGTCCCAGCTGGCCTGGATCTCGCTCTGTAGGGCAGGCTGGCGTTTGTGAAACTCACAGAAGATACACTGCTCTGCACACATGCCCAGCACAATAATTTTGTTTTTTTTTAAATGTCTAAAAATGTAGCTGGGCTTGGTGGCAACAAACGTTTTAATCCCACATTCAGTAGCAGAGGCAGGTGGATCTCTGTGTAGTCCAAAGGCCAAGCTGGTCTCGCATATGCAGCCTAAGCCAGCCTGGGGCTAGAAGACCCGTGTCCAAAAAAAAAAAAAAAAAAAAAAGTCAAAAATGTAGAATAATTATCCTAAACACAATTTTGTGTTTGGATATTGTTATATCAAGTGATAGATTCCAGTGCATATAAGGAAGAATTCTGTATTATAGAGTGACTTTGTCAAATTTTTCAGAGCTTTAGACAGTGACCTCTGCATAAGTTTTTGTTAAATGCACTAAGAGAACACATGAGATAGGAGAACACAATTTCTTTTCCTTGCACTTGAAATCAGGCAAATGGATGTTTAAAATTTTTTGTTAATTTTATATTTATTTTTGTTTGAGTGTACTGTCTCATGTAGGTTTGTGCACGCCGTGTCGTGATCGAATGCTGCGGAGGTCAAAGAGGTGTCGGAATTCCCCTGGAACTGGAAGTTTCCTCCTGGAAATTGGAGGTTTCAGACGGTTCTCACCCCCCATGTGGGTGTGCTGGGGTCGAACCCGGTCCTCTGTAAGAGCGGGTCGGCGCTCCTTAACTGCTAGGCCATACCGTTCTCCAGCCCGGCAAATGGATTTTTTACATCGCTGGTGTTGCTGAGTTTCTAACTGATATCCTGATGCTTTTGATGACCCTTCCCTCATACTATGTTTATTATCTAGTTAATAACATTCCCTAAATTTTTTTTTTGTTTGAGACAAGAGTTTTAGTAGCCCAAGTTGTACTTAAACTAGTCTGCCTAGACTATCCTCAAATTTACCACTTGTCCGGTTTCAGCCTCCTAGTGCTGTAGTTATAGGTGTATCATACTCTGTTGCTTTAGGGGACAAAGATATTAAGGGAAAAATCTAAAGGGAAATTACAAGAAATCCAGGAGAAAAGTATGAATGCTAAAGTGGTCCGTGGACTTTAAATTTAAGAGAATATTGGAAAGAAGCTTTAAGTTGTTTACTTTGCATGTCAAATTTCTAACTTTGTTGTTTCTAACTTTGCCTCTGGAACTTTGCCAAGGAACTTTACTGTGGAATGTTGGTAAATCTCTCTAAATAGAACCATTTGATTACTGGAATCATTTCTTGTCAGATTTACTTTTTCATAATAATAGCATTCTTGAGTATAAGTGCACAGCTAAAGCATAGAATATAACACTCTAAGCTGGAATCTGCTTTTTAAATAATTCTTCTGTTAACATCCTTTGAAGGATTTTGAAAACATTTCTTTAATTTCCTTTCTTTTGGTTGACAGGAAGTGGGAATTAAGGACTGATTCCAGCCACAACTCTAAATTCTCCCACTTGAATGTTTGAAAAAGCCTTTAACAAATACTTAAAAATATATTTTGTGGTCAACTATATTTTCCTCAGAATTTAGTACTTAAGATCATGTGTGGTGTTTGAAAGTATTTGTGGTGGTAAGCACTTTAACTTATTATGTGACGACTATAAAACTACTTTGAAGCCAGGCGTGGTGTGCAACGCCTTTAATCCCATGCACTCAGGAGGCAGAGGCAGGCAGATCTCATGTGAGTTGAAAGCCCACTCTCTGGTCTACATGTGAGTTTTCAGGCCAGCGTGGGGGTAATAGGAAGACCCTGTCCAAAAAGGACCCACCCCCCCAAAAAAGTAAACTCATGATCTTTCCTTGGTAATTCTGTTTTCTATGCTCTCCAGCGTTCCTGTGCCCCAATTCCTCTATATACCTGTTCCCAAGTCATTCCTGATTCCTTTGCATGTTTCTCTCTGAAATCCACCCCTCAGCCACATTCAAATGCTAGTTCCCTTTTTAAATGGCCACATATAGTTAAAAAAGAAAAAAAAATGTTTTGTGCTTGCACTTTGAAAAGGGTAATTTTGTTATCCTCAGAACTACATTTTATATCATGTTTTTCTCTTACATATTTTATACATTCCATCTTCTAATTATGTATATATTGTTTCCCCCAGTAGTAATTGGGAGTCTAATAACAAATAATCTGCAATGTGGTAATATTATGTTAAAATATGTAGTGCTATTAATATCCAAGACAAAATCCTGGAGCATAGCTGGATTGTAGTGGTGCTGCCTTTAATCCCACCGCAATCAGGAGGCAGAGGCAGAGCAATCTCTGTGAGTTCAAGCCAGCCGGTGGTCTACTAGTGAGTTCTAGACGTGTCTCCAAAGAACCAAACACAAAACAAAAAACAAATCCCAACATAGACATGGGAAGTGGATGAGAAACCTGATCCTACTTGAAGAAACCAGATGTAGGTTTCTACGCTAACGAATCCTGGGGAACGAGATAGTGGGGGATGATAAAGAAGGGGGGGTTCAGTCTTACTTAGGGGTTGGACAAGGGTAATCATGGCTAGGGAGAGATAGTGGATAAGCTGAAAGCGTGCATGGTTGAGGAGCAGAGAGCCTGAAAATGAATAATATTAAATTCTTCTATAAAACTATATAACATAGGTTATATTAAGAATAGATAATATGATATCTAAGTACGTTACACATTGAATATGTAGTTATTATGGATTTTAGAAAACTTGTGGAGTAGAATGGATGGTTCATTTGGGAGTTCTGGGCACATAACTGCTGAATAATAATATGGATCAGAATTAGTTATTCATATCTAAGTGATGACATGAATGAACGATATATATAATTGATATAAGCACTTAATATGGTGTAAGTATGGAAATTACACGGAATTTAGATAGATCGAACATGATTTCACGGTGATAATTTTCTAGTTGGTGCGCTGAGAAAGGTAGAGTGCTGCAATCACAATGAATACAGCGTTTCTGTGTTATGGACCTGCATCGGATCAACTACAACATTAGACTTTGGATAGCATCTTTTGTTTTCATCCTCAATATTAAGTTAAATATAATAGGTATCCAGAAATTATAAAAGTTGTTACCAAACTAAGGAGTTTCAAGAATTGGCCCTGGGCTGATAGGTTACTCAGGCTTCATACCCATTTGCACAGTCAGCACATCAATGAACTCAGGGTAATATAATAATAAACAACAATATATGGTAGAATAGACATGAAAGCTTTGAGAGAAATGCTGGGCAGTGTCCTGGGGTGAGTTGGAGGGAAAGGATAGTAGGGGATGGAAAAAGATAAAATACAGTGTATACATGGATCAAGGTTCTCAAAGAATAATAAAAATTAATAAAAAATTAAAAGACCCCAAAGGTTAAAGTCTTAGCCTCCTAACCCAAGTCAAGACTAGGTACTGTGGAACTGGACTGAAAGCATGAGAATTAATTTAAATAGTGGTATGGAGATTGGAAGTGTTAGAGGGAGTTAAGGCATGTACTTTCACAGATGCCTGGATGAAAGTCAGTCTTTGTGTCAAGAATATTCCAGGGCACAGTCCTTGGTCTTCAGTTCTTGTCTCTCTTCACTAATTTAAAATCTTGTGCTTGTTGTTTGTTGTTGTTGCTAGTTGTTGTTGTTTGGTGACGGGTCTCCTGACCACCCCCAAGCCTGACCTGGAAGCTTGCTAATGTTAGACTAGGGTGGCCTCAGCTCACAGAGATCTGCCTCTCACTGCCTCCTAGTGCTGGGATAAAGGCGTGTGGCACCATGCCCAGCTTTGAACTCATTTTATTGATCAATCACATGACTTTCAGTACCATCCCTTATGCTGGCAATGCCTAAAATATATATCCACTTCTGGCTTTTATCTCACACTTCTACTGCCTACTTGACATCTCTACTTGAATATATTTTAAAAGCCTTAAATAAGCCCCAAAGAAAAGTTCTAATTTTTTTTTTTTTTTTTTGGTCGTTGACAGGGTCTCCCTGTAGTAGCCAGCATATCCTGGAACTCACTACTGTAGACCAGGGCGTGGCTTAACTCACAAAAAATCCGCCTGCCTCTGCCTCCCAAGACTAGGATTCAAAGGTGTGCGCCACACACCAAGACACCGGCAAAAGTTCTAATTTCTAATACCACCTGTGGCCCCTATTTCAGCAGCCTATTATCTGCATTACTCTCTTCCTCTCACTATACCTAGTCTTTCAAAAATAACTTGAAAGAAATTGGCTTTAGGTTGTTTTATAGTGTCGCTATGAAGTCTGAAGATTCTGAATATCTTGACCTTGTTTGAGTCATTTTCTAGCTGGATTGTGCTAATTAATTCATGATTGGGTTCAGATACCAAAAGAAAATATGTAACAAAAATAAAAAAAACCAGGGGTTTTGTATAATTTTTTAAATTAAGATTATTTTGTGTGTGTAATGAGTGGGGCATGTATATTCTACAGCATAGTGTGGAGAATCAGAGGACTGACTAGCAGGAATTGGTCCTCTCCTTCCATCCAAAATGAACCCAAGGACTGAACTGTTTGTCAGCTTGCGCACGCAGATGTTTTACCACCAACCCTGAGCCATCTCACTGACCCAGCATTTTTAGTTATTTAAAAACACGGTTTGTGAAAGACAACAATATAGGCATAATTCCCAAGTGTATGAGCCATGGAAACACTGATGTAGAGACTCTGAAGTGGAGGACCGCCATAACCTTGTAAAAGCCAGGTTTGGTACATGTCCAACTGATAATTCCAGCACCAGGGAAGGCTAGGACAGGAGGACAGCCCTGGGGCTCGCTGGCTGGCTGTTCTCACCAGTTGGTGAGCTCCAAATTCACTGAAGAGACCCTGTTTGAGAAATACGAGCTTGGGAAACAATAGGGAGATACACATTCTGTCTTTCTCTCCTCTCTCTCCTCCATCTCTCGCTATGTCTCATTCCTCTCTCTCTCTCTCTTCCCTTCAAAGGCCATACATTGTTTGTTGTATTGTTTTTTGAGACAGTCTCACCCTATCAGCCCTGCTCTGCCGGGAACTTCTGTGTGCACCAGGCTGGCTTTGAACTCCAACAGAGATCCCCCTCTGCCTCTGTCTATCCAAGTGCTGACTAAAAGGCATGCACTACCAATACCAAGCTAAAATCAAGTATTCTTAATAGGGGACTAATGATGTCTGTAAGTAGGTGATGAGTGGGCCAGTGAACTCCAGAAATTTAGATACAAAGTTTATATATATACTATTTAATTTTTTTATTTATTTTTATTGTAATGAATGTAACTGTCTGCATGTAGGGTTTGGTGCACACGTATGTCGTGCACTGCCGCGGAGGGTCAGAGAAGAGAGGTCTCAGAGTCCCTGGAATGGAGTTCTCTCGGAATATGGAGTTATAACGGTTCTTAGACGCCGCATGTGGGTGGCCGGGGATCGAGCCTGGGGTCCTCTGCAAGAGCAGTTGGTTCTCTTACACGCTAGCTATCTCTTCCAGTCCCACAAAGTTTTATATTTATAAACAATGTCTTGAAATTATATCTTTCACTGAATGCTCAAAGGAATCCTTAATTAAAACAAAGTTAAAGAAATATCAATCTTTACTCATTTCTATATATCAGTATCATAAACAGTTTTACAGTTTTAACATATTTATTTTTATTTTATTTTAATTAAATTGATTTAGTTTTAATTTTTTATGTGTAAATGAACGTAATCTGTCTGCATGTGGTTTTGTGCACCCCGTGTCGTGCAGTGCCTTGGAGGTCAGAGGAGGCTTCGGATTCCCCTGGAAACGGAGTTAAAGACGGTTCTTCGCTCTGCCTGTGAGGTGCTGGGGACTCCCACCCAGTCCTCTGCAAGAGACAGTGGGCACTCTTAACTGCTAGGCCATCTCCTCCAGCCCCAAACAGTATTTAACTCTTATGAACTAGTTTTTTAGAATCTTACCATACCATTTTGAGGGATTAAGCTAAATAAAGTCATCTGTGTAAACAGTGCTTGCAGCTGTTTTAGTGAAACCTACCCACATTTTGGACATATTGATTTAGTGTGTGCAGCTATGTGTTAATACCTGTACAAATAGGCGACTGGGATATCTGTTGATGTGATCACAGTTTTCTTCTGGTTGTAACTTTATGCAGATTTTTTTTTTTTTTTTCCCGCTCTTTTTTATTTGGTGCATTACAAATCAGTGAGCATTGCTGATCCTGCTGCCCTGGGCTTCATCATTTCTCCATGGTCTCTGCTGTTGCTGCCATCTGGCACGTGTCCTTCACCAGGGAAATAATTTCAATCAGAGCCCTCGAGCATTCACTGCACCAGAAGTTCTTCAAATCACTCTCTGACTTCTCTTCAGATGTTGAAGAAGGTAACTGTTTAAGACTTTATAGTTTTTATTTTTTTAATTTATTTTTTATTTGTATTAATTTTCATGGAAACAGGGCAGCCAAGAAATACTGGGTGTGACCCTAACCACATAGTAAGAATAAGAAAAAAGACAGAAAAAGTTCTTTGAATTTAGAATAAATTCTGCGTTTCAAGAAATCCATATTTAAGAATTTGAACTAATTCCTAGGGAAGACATGAATCTGAGTCAAGAAAGCTTGGGAAACTTACATCATGACTCCAGGATTTCTTCTAAAGACAGTGGGAGTCTTTTATATTTATAGGACTGTGAAACAGTGGGATTTAATGAAATTTTGTAGGTTAAGCTTGACAAAATTTAGTTTGGAGAAATAAAAAAATTTGTAAAGTTCTGATTGGACATTTTAAAAAACTAGAGAAAAAGAATGGCTCTGTTGCTAGGTCGGCATGGTGGACACAGGCCCTTTAATCCCCAGCATCTCAGGAGGTAGAGGCATTGGATCTTGGTGTGAGTTCAAGGCCAGCAGCTGGTCTACATCATGAAAGTTCTAGGACACGCTGGGCCCGCCACAGGGGAATCCTTTTCTCAAAAGAAAAAAAAATGAAAAAAAGAGTATGATATGCCTGGGTATATGAGGAGTTTGGAGATGAAGGGGAATGCAAGAGGAGACAAAACTGACAGATTGACCATTTATTTGGTGAGGCCTGGTGAAGTCATTAACCAGGTTAAATCTATTTTTATTGATAAGCTCTGGAAACACAGAAAGGGAATATATCATATATATATATAGCAGTCTGGAAATTTGTTTATACATTTGAAGATCTAAATTGGGCCTTTAATAAATCCTTTCTTATGCATCATTTATACATAAGTGTATAAGAAAATCACCTGAAAATTAACTTGCTGATAAAAAAACTACATACATAAAAAAGTATACATATTTTATGCTGTGATA
The DNA here is from genome assembly GCA_009823505.1 of Rhizomys pruinosus. Lineage (NCBI taxonomy): Eukaryota > Metazoa > Chordata > Mammalia > Rodentia > Spalacidae > Rhizomys > Rhizomys pruinosus. The sequence goes on from VZQC01012887.1 coordinate 408,628, forward strand.
CAAATTTGCCATGGAAAGTACTTGTAGCCATTCACCATTCTACTTGAGAAGAGAGAGTGAGATCAATTCAACAGAAGGCCAGACTTCCTGATTTGCAGCATCAATTGTGTACTAACAAAACAAAAAAATAAAACACACTGAATACAACACTTGGTAGACAGGCGAATCCAGGCTAAAGTCTATATAACTTTTATATCCCAGGAAGTACTTTAAAAATACGTGAGGCACAGCAACCTGAGAAAGGAGACAACAGCTGTGAGATGGAGGCACTAGCCTTAGAAATTCCCCGTTACATAAGATAAGGTACTTGTAAAAGACTTGTGTACTCCAGAGGGTTTACAGTGTTGACCATCATCTGTGAAGGAATTCAGCATACTGGTACTGTTTTATTAAGGTGACTAGTATATACATAGTTTACCCACTATATTATATTTTCACAGTATGCAGTCATTAGGTACTCTATACAGTATACATTTCACGCGACATCATCCTTTTATAAGATTAAGTATGAAGCTGGGCGTTGGGTGGCAGCACGCTGTTAATTCCAATAGCAGTTGGGAAGCAGAACAGCAGTCTTTGTAAAGTTCAAGGACACCAATTTAAGAATCTAGCTGGGTCTACAGAGTGAGTTTTACCAGAACAGCAAGGGCTACAGGGAGACCTCTGCGATAGGCCCGAAACCCACAACAAAAAAGAAAGCCAGTATGCCTAATGCAAATTAGTTTAGCACTTGAGGTTTTTGGTTCCGTCAATTGGATTTTAGCTTTTCCCTCAACAGGTGCGTTGCACACTAATCCTTTCTTTGTGAGCCACTTTTGGGCAATCGGGTTTCCCTCAGAAATCCCTTGTGGGTCTCTACAGAAAACCCCCCCCCAAAAAAAAAAGCCACACCTGGTGACATCCAAAATCCCCGGAGTCGTCGTCATTTTTCCAATTGTGCTGACTTTTGCTCTCTTTTTTATGCTTTTTTGTGCGCTATCTTGCCTTCTTTTTTTTCACTCTTTTATGTTTTTTTTTTTTTTTTAATTTTTATATTATTTTTTTTTTATTATTCTTTTATTTCTGTCACTTAGGCTGTTTCCATGTTATTTGCCATAACATTCTGGTCATTGGGGCATTTTGTCTCTTGTCCAAATTTTGCAAACCCAAAGTTCCCATAGTCCAGTTTGGCTGCTCGTTATGCACAGGCATGTTGATCATTTAGGAGTCCAGACTATATTCACTGTAGTCTCATGATTCACCCCTATCTCTCCGCAGCCTTACAATCTACCCAGTGCCTCCTCTTCACGAATTGGTTCACCGAGCTTTGGGAATGGGGCACAAGTGATGAGAAGAAAACATCTACTTTCTTTGGAGTTGTCATTTTGGACTCTAGTCTGTTCAGGTTGTTTCCCTTCATGGGTGGACAGCTTTCCCAGTGATACACTTTTTAGTCACTCTAACAAAGCACAAGCAATTGAATGTACTAGGCATTTAAGCTTACTAATTATTATGGCAAGCTAGCTGTGAGCAGATAGACACAGAGNCTACACATTTACATTATAAATAAATAAAATTAATAAAAAAAATAAAAAAAAAGAGTTCGTTGGATTCCTTGGAACTGGAATTATGGATGGCTAGCCACCTTGTCGGTGCTGAGAATCAAACTGGGTCCTCTGCAAGAGCAGCCAGTGCCTTTACCCCCTGAGCCATCTCTCTAGCCCCATGCTAGAGCATCTTAAGTTGAAAGAGCAAGTCTTGTTCATGGAAACTTAGTCCCATGAGGCAGAGTTAATAGGGGACCTATAAAATTGACCCTAAGCATCCAACTTAAGTAGATCACTGGGCTCAATCTACAGTGGTGGGGCCCTCTCTAGAATATGAGCACCTTTTGATTTGTCAAGTATACTCATGTTTCTAGCCCTGCAGAAGCTGGGGACTAAATAGAGACATTTTTACAATATTGACTAATATCTCAAAGATCAGGCAAGTGTACTTCTTGGATTTTTAAAGTGTGGTGAGAAATAATGGACAGAAAAGTTCATTTTTTTCCCAAATGCTCTTTTTAAAATTTTTTTGGTGAATTTTTTTTTATGAATCTCATATAATATATCTTGATCACATTTAGACTTCCATCCTTATTTACCTGCTCCCATAGCTCCTCCATTCATTCTGTCATATATGTTGAGGCCTGTCAAGCCAAGTGCTGTCCCTAAATGTCCCTCGATGGGAGTCTATCCACTGGAGCATGGGCAACATATCTAACATAACTTTTAAAGGAAGTCCCAATTTTTTTTTTTTCTTTCTTTTTGAGACAGGGTCTCCCTATGGCCCCAGCTGGCCTGGATTCACTCTGTAGACCAGGTTAGCCTTGAACTCACCAGAGCTCCACCTGCCTCTTGCCTCTTTGCCTCCCAAGTCTAGTATTAGATTTTAAAGGCATGTTCCCCCACAACATATGGCTTTAAGATATTTCTTAGCCACTATGTGGGTGCTGGAATCGAACGGATCTCTGCAAGAGCAGTCCGCACTCTTTTTTTTTTTTTTAAATCAAATACTGACATTTATTTTTTATTTCTTTTATTTATTTTTTTTTATTTTTTAATTTTCTTTATTTTTAAGGGATTCTAGAATACAATGACACAGTTGTTTGCCGATAACATGATGTTACTACCTTCAGACTGTTCCATACATTAAGTAATTGGTGCATTTTGCAGTATCTTGTCCAAATTTTGAACAAACCCAAGGTTCCCATAGTCCAGTTGGGAGCTCTCGTATGCACAGGCATGTTGATCAATTGAGTCCGACCCTTATTCCTTAGTCTCATGATTCACCCCTATTCTCCGCGGCCTTACAATCTACCACGCCTCCTCTTCCGCAATTGGTTCCCTCGGGTTTGGGAAGGGGCACAATGGGTGACAGAAAGACAAGAAAACGTCTACTTTCTTTGGAGTTGTATTTTGGACTCTAGTCTGTTCAGGTTGTTTCCCTTCACGGTTGGACAGCTTTCCCAGTGATACACTTTTAGTCAACTAACAAAGCACAAGCATTTGATTATGTACAGGCATTTAAGCAGTACTAATTATTATGGCAAGCTAAGCTGTGAGCATAGACACAGATGCTTGGATGGTATGCTAATCACAAACTGGGTGGTTTCTCTATAAAGGGTGACAAGTTCTTATTGTGGCTTATAACATCTCCTAACCACTAGAGGACATAAGCTCGTGGCATCCACTGTGAGTTATTCCTCCAAGGAGAGAGTTAATAGCCAAATAGTTTTTTGGGATATATATCAGACATTGGCTGCCACGTTGCAGTATCTCCAGGCTAGTTGAGGGGTAGCTGATACTATTGGGAGGAGTCTTTTTGTCTCAGGGAGACCAATATTTTGCTTATTGCTTTAGTGGCCTTTGGTAACGTCTCTGGCATTTCAGAGGCCGTTGTACGCTAGCAAGTGACTCATCTCATAACATTTTTCATGCTCACACCAGGTCTTCGACAACAGGACTTACTGCCTTTCTCCTTGCATATATCCCACTTACAGGCAATAGGCCTTTATAATTGTTTGGGGGGGGGTTGAACCCCTAGCCAACATCTCCGGCAGACATAATTCATTGCTGATGTCAGAGCTCTCCTGTAGTGAATATATTTGCTTAATTACACAACTTACAAACACTTTACATATTGAATTTGGCTCTAGAGAAATATACCTTTCACAGTTCCTAGCCTATCAATCATCTTAATAACGTTGTGCCTGTTTTTAGGACATTACCCTGTAACATTGCTCTAGTTTTACAGTTTATAGTTTGGGAGTGGTTTCATTACCATCCTGTTTTTTCTTTTTCAAAAAGAAAAAAAAAAAAAAGGGGGGGGAGAGGTAGGAAGGTGTATCTGGAAGGTAAACTTCAGTGGGTCCAATTATAAACAGTTAACCTCAATATTATTCAAAGAGATGATCAGTGACCGTGTCTCGGGCAGTCTGATGTTCCTCATTCCTTAGTGTTCAGATGGGTCAACCTCTCTACTGACATTCCCCAGTTCACTGCACAGCCATAAGTTGTACTTTTTTTTTTTTGTTTTCAGGGCATTTAGATTGGTGACTTTTTACCTGTGGGAACATTAAAATTCTCCTCCCATTGTTATTTTTAAGATCAGAAAAAATTTGAAAATTTATCAATAGGATTTGAACAAAGAGTTTTCCATTTATATCCCAGAAAGGATAGTACCCCACCTCCCCCCCCCCTCCCTCTTTTTTTTCTTTTTTTTTTTTTTTTTTTTTTCGGTGTTTTTGTTTTGACTCCTTATAGATGCCTAAGTTGTATTACACATACCCAATAAACAGGAGCCACGGCATCATAAGCTTTCATACTTACCAAACTGGTTTCTCATTGACGTTATGCTACTTCTTGGGAAGGAAATTTCGCTTAGTTCCTTTCAACTTGTCCTACAACGTTAAAGAAAGTGTTATAATTGATACTGTGTTATTCAGAAAAAATATATAGGCCACTTGTATACCTTAACCTGATACAAAATTCTAAATAAGAACAATATTAACACTTTATATTCCCGATTGGTTCAATTGTTTACCATTTCCACCAAACCTACACCTAAATTTAATAATCTAAACAATTCCCTAAGCCATTAAAATATCCTATACTTGGTGGATAAATCTTGGGCAGTGGTATCTTGTAGGATCGGCGATTGGGTGAATGGGTAATAAAAACTATGACAATATATTCTGGACACTTATTTGATCAACTTGATTGACATACAACCCCCCAGCTATAATGGTGGGAGCCTTGTGCTCTGTGGGCTGGGACACAACTGTGCACATTGTTTTTTTTTTATTTTTTTTTTTATTTTTGCATCTGTGTAGAATGTATTGTTTGCACGCAGGTCTGTGCACCGTGTCGTGCCAATGCCGCGGAGGCAGAAGAGGGTCTTCGGATTCCCCTGGAACTTGAGTTCTCCTGGAATTGGAGGTTACAGACGGTCTTAGCCGCCATTTGGGTGCTTGGGGATCGAACCCGGGTCTAACCCGGGTCCTCTGCAAAAGAGCGTCGGTGCTCTTAACCGCTAGGCTATCTCTCCAGCCCGCAAATTGGTTTTATATGCAGGAATCTTGTGCTGGGAAACAAACAAGAAAAGGAGCCTAGATACTGACATTTGAACAAACTGTGAATATAAAAGGCTAGTTGTTTTATTCATAGTTAGTATTGGGTTGGGATCTATATTGTCGCGCCGCAGCAGTCTCGCCGGCAAAAACTTCACGCGGACAACAGGATTCTTCTGCAGCAAACTTTATTGTGTACAGCGCTCTTGTGAGAAGGACCCCAAAACGGGAAAGAGGCACTGCTTATATAGAAGTCCAGAGGGTTCATGCATGCTCTGGATAGGTGCACCATCCGATGCCTCATTTGCATACCAAAAGCTGCGCTGGAACCTCCTTGGTAATGAGCCTCCTGTTTATCCCGAGGGAAGGAAGTATGGAAGGACTGGAATTAAGGGGCCAAGGGCAGGATTTGTTGAAGATAAGCTTGGAATGTCCTGTGGCCTGGAACATCCTGAGGCTTATCTTACGTGGAGGCAGTAAAGTGAAACTAGCCTTTCTTGCTCGATGGGCGGGGGTAAGTTCACGAAACTCTAGCACAGGCTTTCTTTAATGAAGCAGGCTCCCACCACTATATATTTTTCTTAAATACACAACATCACAGTGTAACACTTTCTTTTACTTGTAGGACAATTTCAAAAAGACTAAGCTTAACTTTTTTCTACCAAAATCCGTAGAAGTCTTTAGTCCCCGTCATTAAGCGTTTTACAAGACAAAAGTGTTTATTGGGTTAACATATTTTAGCAGGTCTCAACTCTGCCCACGCTTATCCCACCAAGTATGATATTTAATGGCTCAGTCACACTCTTAACCACTGAGCCAGCTCTTAATGGTTGTCCACTCTGTGCCAGTAATTTCTCCCGCAAAGTTGGGGCTTGTTGCCCACTTGCCCCCTTCCAGTTTGTACTTGCATAGGTCTTGTGCATTCTGTCAACCGTTCCTTAAGTTCCTATGAACACTTCCCAGCTGTCTAGAAAAAAAACTGTTCCTTGTTGTCCTCCACCACCCCTGTGGTCATACAGTCTTTTCACCTCTTTTCTGCAATGGTCACTGAGACCTGGGTGGACAGAAGTTTTGATTATAGGCTCTTACCGTGGGAGAGGCAGGTTGTTGGCCGACCGAGTCCTAAGAAGGCACCAGCGACTTTAGCAAATCTTTGACTACACCTGAGTCTTATGTTAATCACTGATTCCCTCTACCTCCAAGTCCAGTCACGCTCACTGTTTGAGCTGCGCAGGTGCACCTTGGATGCAAGATCAGGCCAGTTGATACCAATAGACTGAGGCCCCGCAACCTGGGCTGGGAAGGTGGATAAATAGCGGGACTTTCTAGCATAGAGGAAGACTCCCTCTCCTTTCTAGTCTTAGGAAAGAAGCTTGCTTGCCTGAGAAGGGAGAAGGCTTAGAGGCGGAGAGGCATTGGAAGAAAGAAGAGAAGAAAAGATGTTGCTTTAATTAAACCTTTCTGCAAGACTGCCAGCCTGGAACTGAATAATAAACCGCTTTTGAGAAGAACGAGTGAGAGGTGTTTTGTTGCTGTGGCTTCATACAGGTGTTTCCTACAAGTGTGCAAGTGTTTCATACACTTACCCAAGAAGACTTTTTTTTTGATGGTGGTTGAGAGGTAAATATACGGATACATATTTAGAATTCCGTACGAATTCCATTTGTCTAGGGATATGCCAGAAGTAGGTTTTTCTCTAGGATTCATGACTTTTGCCAGCCATTGTATTTGGCTATGTTTATAGTGCTCCACATGAGTCATCTCCTGTTGAGAGGTCCTTCAATCCAATTAGATAACTGGTTGATTATCACCCTAAAAAAGTGCCACTACTGCCCCACTAGAAAAAGTTTGAAGGGTCGTCATTGTTGGTTATTAGACTTTATAGTTGGGGTTAGCGACCAATTGTGATTTGTTTCCTCCCTTGGCAGCTTGCCATAGTATCCTCTGGATACTATGAGAGATGATCTTCAGGGAAGTGGATCCAGGTCAGTTTCAGTTCGATTGTTCTAAGTCCTATGCCTGAAATATAACCTGTCTTCACCAGAAGGGTCCTATCTTCAGTTTCTGGTGATCAATCAAGGGCTGTAGCAATAGCCCATCTTATTTTGGGGCGGTCTCTTGGACTACCCTGACCAAAAATTTGAAGGTAGGTTTCTCCTGCCTGGCATTGTGTTGTTTGCTATTTAACCTTCCTATTTGTAGATGATATTATATTATATATGAGATCCCCCAAAAATTCCACAGAAAACTCACTGATCAACAGCTCCAGCAAAGTGGCAGAATACAAAAATAAATTTATAAAAATCAGCCTTTTAAAAAAAGTTACTTTGTATTTATGTGTATGTACATTGTTATGCCTACATTTTGTAAGTGTACCTATATCATGAAGTGCTGCCGATGACAGAAGAAAGTGTCAGAGAACTCCTGGAACTGGAGTTAGTATGGATGGTTGTTAGCCTACCCTGTGGGTAACGGGATTTTGAACTGGGTCATCTGGGAATAGCACCAGTGCTCTTAACTGCTGAGTCAATTCTCCAGCTCTCCTTAGCCTGTTTCTTAATTTAATTTATTTACTTTGCGTCTTTTGAGGGGACAGGGTCTCCTGTAGCCTCAGGCTTGTCTGGACCTCACTCTGTTAGGGCCAAGCTGAACTAACAGAGATCCAGCTGCCTCTCTGCGCTTTTTTTTTTTCAAAACCAGTAACAACAATTAGAAAAAAAGTGCATGGACCACATCCCTATTCAACATTACCAAAAAAAAAAAAAAAAACATCTAGGACTCACCTTAAACCACAAAGAATTATACGACCTTCTGGATGAAAATTTAAATCTTTGAATAGATGAGGCGACAAAACAGAAGATGGAAGCCCCTCCCATGTCATGGATTAGAAAGAATTACTATTGTAAAAATGACCTTCTCCTATCAAAATTTACAGATTCAGTACAATCCAATCAAAATCTTTATCTCCACGACATTCTTTATGGAAATAGGAAAACAAATCCTAAATTCATATGGAATCACAAAAGCCCAGGATAGGTCCGAGGCAATCCTAAACACAAGAGCCGGTGAGTGCTGGGGGATTACCGTACCTGATCTCAAGCTATATTATAGAACAACGGTCATAAAAACAGCATGGAGTTGACACACAAACGAATGTAGATCAGTGGGACAAAATGGAAGACCCAAACATGGGTGCATGCAATTTCAGCCTCCTATTATATGACAAAAATGCCAAGAATACCACAGTTTGTAAGGAAAGACAGCTCTCCAACCAACTGGTTCGGCTGGCAAAACTGGATTTCACCAGGAATGACTTTTCCAGGTCAGTTCAGTTCGATTGTTCCAAGTCCTATGCCTAAAATCTACCTGTCTTCACCAGAAGTGTCTATCTTCAGTTTCTGTTGTATCAATCCAAGGCGCTTTGTGTAGCAAAACCCATATTATTTTGGGGATCTCTTGGACGACCCGGGCCATAGCTCACAGGAAAGTGAGCTGTTTCCATCTATTTCCATAGAAGAATGAAAATAGATCCATATCTGTCACCCCTGTACAAAACTCCAAATGGATTCAGAGGACCTCCGTGGGAAACCTGGAAAAGCTGAAGGTTTCGAAGAAAGAAAACGTAGAAGTTACCCTAAAAATACAGGTTCCGAGGAAAGGACATCTACCTTAGGTTAAGTCACTCATGAATTACGGTCAACGTTGACAAATTGGACGTATAAATCAAAATAAAAAAGCATCTGTATAGCAAGGAAAACAAACAGATGCTTGGATGGTATGCTAATCCGAAAACTGTGGTTTCTCTATAAAGGGTGACAAGTTCTTATTGTGGCTTATAACATCTCCTAACCACTAGAGGACATAAGCTCGTGGCATCCACTGTGAGTTATTCCTCCAAGGAGAGAGTTAATAGCCAATTAGATTTGGGATATATACAGACACATGGCTGCCACGGTTGCACAGTATCTCCAGGCAGTTGAGGGGTAGCTGATACTGATGTGGAGGAGTTTTGCTTGTCTCAGGGAGACCAATATTTTGCTGTATTGCTTTAGTGGCCTTTGGTAACACTCTCTGGCATTTCAGAGGCCAGTTGTACGTTAGCAAGTGACATCTCATAACATTTTTTCATGCTCACACCAGGTCTTCGACAACAGGGACTTACTGCCTTTCTCCTTGCATATATCCCACTTACAGGCAATAGGCCTTTATAATTGTTTTTTTGGGGGGGGTTGAATCCCCTAGCCAACATCTCCTAGGCAGAATAATTCATTGCTGATGTCAGAGCTCTCCTGTACTAATATATTTTGCTTAATTACACAGCTTATAAAGACTTTACTATTGAATTCGGCTCAAGATAATTATCCTTTTATAGTTCCTAGGCCTATCAGTCAATTAAAAAAAGGGTCACATGCAATTAAATTGAAAAAAAATATTGCTATGAGGTACATATATCACTGCAGTTAGCTGCTTAGTTTTCTCCTCAAGATATAATGTGCAGTGTCTAAAGGACATCTCTTCCCATTTTATGAACATCTTAAACACAGGAACATAATATAGATATTCAAATGACCACTACCTCCTACCATTCTCTAGACTAAACAAGGTTTTGAGAGAGGAACTTAAGGGCTAAATACAATACAATGGACTTACACTTGAGTGTAAGATTACTTTTAATGAAAAATGAAATAGTAGTATAACCTAAAATATCTAAAGAGCATAATTACAGGAATACAGCACAAATAAACAGCCAACAATCTTCAAAGCATGTTCAGCAAGCCATCAACATTAGAAACTCTTGCTGTGATTTTTTTTTTTAATTTTTTTTTTTAAGGGATTTTTTTAAGGGATTCTACAATACAATGACACAGTTGTTTTTTTCAATTTAATTGCATGTGACACATTTATTTATTTATTTATTTCAATGTTTATTGATAGATACAAGTATATAAAATCAGGGCATGAACATGATTTGATAGATTAAGTAGACTTAATTTCAATACTATAATAAAGGAACAATTCAAATTCTTACCATTTGTTTCACACCCTTAGAAACCACTTCAAGGGCATTGACGATCTGTCATATCTGATCAGTTTTGTGCAAGTAAACCATGTTTCTTTTTAAAAAGACTTGTGCACTTGCCCCAGCTCAAGGATATTGAAATCTAGCACATAAAGCCCCTTATTAGAGGTAGATATACAGGCAATATACTATTACGACAACAACCATCAATTACAGTTAAGGATTTTCTGTAACAACCAAATGGATAATCTAATATTGCAACAACTCCAGCATTACTGAGCAAAGTGCATTTCTACAATATTCAGTGTTTCTATTCAGCTTTCTAACTTTATTTATTTTTTTTTAATTTTTATTTTATTTATTTCTGTATGTGTACGAATGTACTGTCTGCATGCAAGTTTGTACATCCGTGTTGTGCAATGCCGCAGAGGTCAGAAGAGGGTGTCGGATTCCCCTGGAACTGGAGTTCTCCTGGAATTGGAGTTTCAGACGGTTCTTGGCCGCCATGTGGGTGCTGGGGATAGAACCCGGGTCCTCTGCAAGAGCGGTCAGTGCTCTTAACCGCTAGGCCATCTCTCCAGCCCCAGCTTTCTAACTTTAAACAGCCTATGGTAACTGGCAGCAAAGAAGGTCCTTGCAATAGACTGCTTCTGCTTGAGAACCTATGATGTAATTATTGCATGATATACTATCTAAACATTAAAGATATTCCTAAAATTAAAAAAAAGGTAGTTATACCTGTTTTATAAGAAATTACCACTATAACAGTTGGCTCTAATTTACAGTTAGGGAATGATTTCAGTACCATCATGTTTTTCTTTTTCCTATAAAGGGGAGAGGTAGGAAGGTTTCTCAGCATCTGGAAGGTAAACTTCATTAGGGCCCATTATAAACAGTTAACCCCAATAGAATTCAGAGAGATGCTCAGTGTCTGTGACTCAGGCAGTCT